>JARQWZ010005469.1:0-2500 GCA_033150135.1 Gobio occitaniae
CGTGCAGAGGCACTGGAGGCTGTGGGTGGAGGTACAGAGACACTGGCGGCTGCAGGTGGACGTGCAGGCTGATGTACACCGGTGCCCACAGCAGAAGCCTGTCTTTTCAGGACGTATGCCTTGAAAATAGCCATGTTGGTGTTGGGCCTGGCATCTGCCTTAACCAGGTACCTGATGAGGTCTTTTGCCTCCTTGCTCTGGTCCTCATAGACATCCTTCATGGACCGACCCTGGAAGTCACCAAACTCCACCATCAAGCAGCCCTGGTCTCCAGTTGCCCGGGCTTCTGCTTGCATTTCCTGCTTCCTCTTGTACTTCTCCACTTCCTCTGCCATCTCTCTAATGTAAGTAGTGTACTGTAGGAACAGTTGTTTATTTTCTGATAATGGGTTTGTGTGTGCTTGCTCAGTGGAAATGCTGAGCACCAAATAAACAGCATAACCCAGTGAGTTTTCCAGAAGCCATCTAAATCGCTGGCCCTGGTACTTCCCAAACTGAAGTTTGCAGTGAGCCAGTACTAAAAACTGGTCACTGGGGTCTCCACTGTTTGTGCGGACATATGTACTGGCCTCTGTCAGCACCTCCTCTTTCAGTTTGGCCCTTCCAGACTCCACATTTTCAAGGCGCTTTGCCTCTGCCGATGGCGCCATGAGGAGTCGGTTTGATGTTGGCGTTTGGCGGCGAAAAACAGGGTATGCATACATTTTCTGAAATGAAAATCAGAAAGAGACTATTACCTCAAGAAATCGAACAGTACCTGTATGATAAGTGTGTAACAATATATATATATATATATATTAAGATGCATGACAGATAGAGAGGTACACATACACAACTTCACATAATCAAATTTAAAACCAAACCTTTGATGTTTTTGTTGTGTATTTACAATGTTGTTTGGTTATAGCGGTCTCGTTATGTCCTGTCCTAGTAGCTAAAAAAAAGATAGAGAGGAACACATACACAACTTCACAGACCAACACACACTTCACATAATCAAATTTAATACCAAACCTTTGATGTTTTTGTTGTGTATTTACAATGTTGTTTGGTTATAGCGGTCTCGTTATGTCCTGTCCTAGTAGCTAAAAAAAAGATAGAGAGGAACACATACACAACTTCACAGACCAACACACACTTCACATAATCAAATTTAAAACCAAACCTTTGATGTTTTTGTTGTGTATTTACAATGTTGTTTGGTTATAGCGGTCTCACTATGTCCTGTCCTAGTAGCTAAAAAAAAGATAGAGAGGAACACATACTTCAAAGACCAACACACACTTCACATAATCACGTAAAAACCAAAACTTTTATGTTTTTGCTTTGTATTTACAATGTTGCTTGGTTATATCTGTCTCATTATGTCCTGTCTTAGTAGCTAAAAAAAGATAGAGAGGAACACATACACTACTTCACAGACCAACACACACTTCACATAATCAAATTTAAAACCAAACCTTTGATGTTTTTGTTGTGTATTTACAATGTTGTTTGGTTATAGCGGTCTCGTTATGTCCTGTCTTAGTAGCTAAAAAAAAGATAGAGAGGTACACATACACTACTTCACAGACCAACACACATTCACATAATCAAATTTAAAACCAAACCTTTAAAACCAAACCTTTGATGTTTTTGCTTTGTATTTACACTGTTGTTTTGTTATTTTTTGTATTTACAATGTTGTTTGGTTATATCTGTCTCATTATGTCCTGTCCTAGATTTTTTTTTTAAAGTGTGTGTGTAACGACATTATAACATGCTACACGTAAGAAAGAGACTATTACCTCTATAAATCGAAGCGATACCTGTACGTTAAGTGAGTAACAAATGCATGACAGATAGAAAGGTACACATACACAATTTCACAAACCAACACACACTTCACATAATCACATGTAAAACCAAAACTTTGATGTTTTTGCTTTGTATTTACACTGTTGTTATTTTATTTCTGTCTCATTATGTCCTGTTCTAGTAGCTAAAAAAAAAAAAAAAAAAAAGTGTGTGTAACGGCATTATAACATGCTACATGTAACCATATTACTGTGGTAATAAACATGGCCATGACCATAAACTGGCCTGATGATGAGTTTTCTACGGAGGACAGGAATCCCTGATATATTAATTATGTAAAGTCGAATATGAAGTATGTAATTTGATGGGGGAGGCTGGTAACGATTCTATGGGCCCAGGCTCAGATGTCACTAGTGTTATTACCAAATATAAGTAATTTTTGTTTAATCATTATGTTTAATTATAGGGCCCAGAAGCAATGACTTCGCACACAATACACACATCATTGTTGACATCAATATAGCTTAACGTTAACGGACGATGATTATAACTTATCTGATCATTAGCGACATGTTTTGCTATGTATTTATCATGGGGAAAGTTACAGGTTGACAGGTACTAAGGAAAACCTGTGCTGTACATGTTAGCGAACTACATTGGCACGAGTCATTTTCTAAAAATACACACTGTATATAAACAAATG
>JARQWZ010005469.1:10000-12500 GCA_033150135.1 Gobio occitaniae
TCCCAACTGAGCTATTTCGGCCAGGTGTGCTGTCGTGCTAGCCAGCAGGGATTTCTGTGAGACCGGCCATCACTTGCGAGACGGGCAGAGCTGATGGTCTCAGAGGGCAAAACAGTGGCCCGTACGGGGATCGAACCCGCGACCTTGGCGTTATTAGCACCACGCTCTAACCAACTGAGCTAACCAGCCTCTCTCCGACACGGTTTGATGACCAATTTCCCAGAAATACCCTGGTTGCCCGTGACCCTAATGGGGCTGAAGAGAATAAAGCCAAAGGCCAAGCACGGGCTCGTCCGGGATTTGAACCCTGGACCTCTCGCACCCTAAGCGAGAATTATACCCCTAGACCAACGAGCCGACATTAAAGTAGTTTCTGCTGCTGCCTGGCCGCAAACATTGTCGTTTGCATGGCTTAGAACACACTCTTTTAACCCCTTAAGCTGCATGAGCGCGTGCACGGGTTGAAGCGCTATTTTTAGCACGAGTGTAATGTTTGTTAATAGATTTAACGTAAAAAAACATCATTAATCTTGACAAACTATATATCATTCTAAAGGTCTAAACCTCAAGCATCGAGGACAGACCACTGTTTTTCAATGAAAAGCTTATAACGGCTGTATTTTTGCATGAATGTAAGCAATACACATCAAAACAATTGATAAGAAAAAAAGAGCACATACCTTTAGCGTCCTAATTACGAGCCACACACGCATCCACTGATAAAAGTTCCAGAATGAATGGAAAGGTGAGGGTCCACTGAATAACATCCCATAGAGCATTTTAATCCAACGAAACAATAACGGTGTAATATTGATGGTTAATCCTTTGTTTACATCGCATTTCTGCGGAGCGGAGTATCATACTAGACTGTTATGCAATAAAATAATGCACCAAAAACCGTCTCCCGGTAGCATAAAGTGGCATGGGTTTATAGCTTAGAATGTTACGAACAAAATAAATCCACTCGAACTCAAAAACATGCAAAGATAGCCGCGATATAGTCAAAAATATCCAACCATATCACTCGTTTTAGCTGATGTCAGGACGTGCTCATCCAATGATAATGTCTGTTTATCTGGAGCCAATAAAAGCATTGAATCGTCATGACTGACAGAAAATGTAGCCAATGAACACACGATTCCAACGAGACCTCTCATGTGTATATTTGTCACATGGGCGTGAATATTTATTCATTTGAATGTGGCGCGCTCTCCCACCAGATGCTGCAGTCTGTGTGACACCCACTGTGACACACACACACACACCCCTCCCCGTCATCTGACAAATAACAGCTAACGGGCTAGTACAGACGGTCTCTTTGTAGTAACTGTTTGCTAATCTTACTAACTGGACGGAATTTATTATCCAATGGATCGTCAAAAGAAGTTTGTATTGTGCTGAAGATGCTTTATTTGAGCTCACTCGAAGCAGCGATGTGGAAACCATTGAAGGAGAGTGAACACAGCGATGACGGTGCTTGTTGACAGAGAAGTTGATCCAATAACATACCGGTGAGTTGCTATGTGTAGTTGTTTATGTATATTGAGAATGTGTGTGAGAATGTATTTATTTTATTGTTTCTGTGTGCTAGAAAAAATGCAATATACCAGTATGCATTATACATATGCTGATATTTTGCATTTTTCCTAGCACACATGGGGAAAAATTGTATATAAATTTTCCCCATGTGTGTGTAAATAAAACATATATATATAACACATGTAATTGTTTATATATATATATATATATATATATATATATATATATATATATATTGAGACTGTATTTATTTTATGTTTTTCTGTGTGCTAGAAAAATGACAATATACCAGTATAGATTATACATATACTGATATTTAGCATTTTTTCTAGCACACACAGGAAAAAATATATATATATAAAAAACAAATTGACGAAAAAAGAAAAGTTCTGGACGGCCGACCATCTGTGTGATTGTTGATTTTATCGCTGGCCATCAATATGAATGCTCACTGTATCACCGGCCATTAGATTGATTGTAGGACTGTGTGCCAATGTATGGGCCGCCGTCAATATGAATGCTCACTGTATAGCCGGGCCGTTAGATTAATGCTTGGGCTGTGTGAGAATGTATAGGTGGCCGTCAATATGAATGCTGTCTAACCGACTGCCCATCAGTTTCATTGTTCATGGGATGGCCTGTAATTAGAGTGAATGATGACAGTGTGATTGTTGATTGAATGGGCAAACTATACAGAAATAATACATGCAGTGCTAATTCTCTTTCCTTTCCTTGCCATTCTACAGGCATCAGGTTGAGTCTTCAGATGAGCTATGGCATCCAAGCACCAGCCAATCAGCAGAAAAGAGAAGAACGCTTTCAGATTCTTCAAGATCTGCACTTGCTGTTGTAGACCTGAATCGGCCAGTAAAAGGCCAGTAAATGTTTTTTTTTTTACATTTGCAAATTGTGTGTGTTTTTATAGCTATATATTTATATTATATTGTTATTTATATTACTA
>JARQWZ010005469.1:35000-47500 GCA_033150135.1 Gobio occitaniae
CACCCCACCCCGCGGCGCCAAAAAGCTACTAAGGTTCCACCGAGATTTGAACTCGGATCACTGGATTCAAAGTCCAGAGTGCTAACCATTACACCATGGAACCACCACACCCTGACTGTTGGCCGTCTGAGAGGCAGATAGCGCTGAGGCTAAGTGGAACCAGGTAGAAAGGAGGTGGCGTTTGGTCACTGGACCCTCTCGAACAAAAGCGCACAGACGCTCTGCCGAAACCCGGGATCGAACCAGGGACCTTTAGATCTTCAGTCTAACGCTCTCCCAACTGAGCTATTTCAGCCAGGTGTGCTGTCGTGCTAGCCAGCAGGGATTTCTGTGAGACCGGCCATCACTTGCGAGACGGGCAGAGCTGATGGTCTCAGAGGGCAAAACAGTGGCCCGTACGGGGATCGAACCCGCGACCTTGGCGTTATTAGCACCACGCTCTAACCAACTGAGCTAACCAGCCTCTCTCCGACACGGTTTGATGACCAATTTCCCAGAAATACCCTGGTTGCCCGTGACCCTAATGGGGCTGAAGAGAATAAAGCCAAAGGCCAAGCACGGGCTCGTCCGGGATTTGAACCCTGGACCTCTCGCACCCTAAGCGAGAATTATACCCCTAGACCAACGAGCCGACATTAAAGTAGTTTCTGCTGCTGCCTGGCCGCAAACATTGTCGTTTGCATGGCTTAGAACACACTCTTTTAATCAAATCTAAGACTAAACGGTAGCCAGTGCAAAGTTGCCAGCGAATCAGGGAATACTGTCTCTTTTCTTTGTGGCCATTGGAAATCCCGCTTCAGCACCTGCACACGGGCTAGGGATCGGTCCTCGCCAGTGTCTGTGAGAGTGATAGACACCTTCTCTCAGAAGCAGAGGGGAATTAGCTCAAATGGTAGAGCGCTCGCTGCGCAAAAGAAGGGGCCCAATCTTTCCGCCCACGCACGCACGCGAAAAAGACGTATAAAACGGGAATATGCCGACAAATTTTCCCTCGACATTATTCGGGGTATACACATGTGCGTTATGGAGGAGTTTTAGTTAAATGTGAAACAAAGCATCCTCGGCGGGTTGGACTCGAACCCACGAGACACAGTATCCAAGTGTGCAATCATCTGCGCCTATATTTAGAAATCCATGACATAATAGACCCTTTTTCACAGACTGTGATGACGCGTTTTAACGGCCATCAATATCGTAAATCCTGCAAGTTTTTTGTATTTTCATTTTTTTTTATCTATGTACATTTATAACACTAATACTTTGCATTACTTTTGCATCAAATTACAGTAAAAGTTATGGGAGTGATGGTAAAAATGTACATATTTCTCTTTTCACTGCGGTTATCAATCTCACTCTATTTTTTCCCTCTTTTCGAATGTGGTGAAACCACTATTGTGGCCTTTTTCTTTTGCTGTTTGAGCAAATGGGCATACAAAAATATTTTTAATGTGTTCTCTCATTCACCACAAATAAGACGACTTCCGCTCTGAAAAAAAACCGGAAATGTGAAAAGGGTCTGATCGATGTTTTTATTTTTAATTTATGTTTATATATATATATATATATATATATATATATATATATATATATATATATATATATATATATATATATATATATATATATATATATATTTATTTTTTATTTTATGTGTAATATATATATTTTTATTTTATGTGTAATATATATATATATATATATTTTTTTTTTTTTTGTGGGATATGATTTGATTGATATGATTTATCAGATTTAATTTATCTAATAAAAAACACTTCACATGTAAAAGGTTTTATTAAAATTAACAAATATACACACAAATATTGAAATTAGTGCACACACACACATATATACATATATATATATAAATAATGTACATACACACAATATATACAGTACAATATAAAAAAAGTGGGCCCATGTAATATATACAAAACATATACAGAAAAATAGTTATTGAGGAGGTGGAGTTTGGAGTTTATTTTGCTGGCCCTGTTCTGCCAACCAGCCATCTGAAGATTGTCCAGGCACGCAAGCAAAATGTGGCATATATATATATATATATATACACACAATATATATACAGGACAATATAAAAAGTGGGCCCATGTAATATATACAGGAAAGTATTTTTTGAGGAGGTGGAATTTGGTGTTTATTTGGCTGGTGCTGTTCTGGCATGTTGCCATGTCTAGTGTGCTTAGCAACGAACCAGGTACTGATAATGGGCTGCACAACTCCTGATGCTGTGGTGGCAAGTGCGATGGGGTACTCCCTGGTGGTTTTCATTGAGGAGGTGGAGTTTGGGGTTTATTTTGTTGCCGCTGTTCTGCCAACCAGTCATCTAAAGATTGTCCACCAGAGGAACGCAAGCAAAATGTGGCATTACCATATCGGCTATGGCCAAACTCTTTAGTTTTGGGCTGTCCACATTTGCTGCACATGTTAAAAGTAACCCCTCGCACATACTTCCTCTTATGGACTCCACTTTCCTCTTCCTGGGCCCGTCGGCGCCTGTTCCTCTGGGTGTACCGGGACACAGGAGCAGCAGACAGAGGAGCAGCAGACAGGGCAGCAGCAGACAGGGCAGCAACAGACACAGGAGCAGCAGACAGGGCAGCAGCAGACACAGGAGCAGCAGACACAGGAGCAGCAGACACAGGAGCAGCAGAAACAGGAGCAGCAGACACAAGAGCAGCAGAAACAGGAGCAGCAGACACAAGAGCAGCAGACACAGGAGCAGCAGACACAGGAGCAGGCAGAGCTGGGCCTGCACTGGATGTCGAAGCACCAGAAGACTGAAACACCATCGACACAGTCATGTCTGGATTAAGGACTAGTGTGCCCAGCAATGACCCAGGTGCTGAAATGGGCTGCACAACTCCTGATGTTGTGGGGGCAGGTGCGATGGGGCACTCCCTGGTGGCAGCAGCGGGCCGTCGACCTGGTCGCAGAATAGGTGCCTGTCCTTCTTTATTTGCCGGAAAGACAAATGTATGTTTTGGGCCCGAGGTCGATGGTGCTTCATCCAGTTTCTCCCTCGGTGGAGGAAGCGGCGTAATAGCCACAGCAATGGGGTCAGGTGGCGTCAGTCCCTGAGCGAGGACACTCATTTCCTGATTCTTCTGCCGCCGCTGAAACCTGAAAATAAATTACTTATTATATATATGTTTAGAATTATTCAGTTAATTTGAAGCAAATAATGTGCCTTGCTTACCACTGAATGAGTGTCCTCTGGTTTAGCTCAAACAGCTGGATCATTGTTTCATCCATCAGCCTGCGACTATTAAGCACCAGCTCTCGGATGTGGTGGTAATCTGAGAGGATTTTAGACCACCTGGGAGTGCAAACTCCAGCCTTCTTGGTTGGCGACTTGTGTAAAGCACACAGCTTCATACAAATGGCCTCAACCAAGCGGCTGGTGTTGGGCCACTGTGCTGGACCCCCAGGATGTCCAATCAGACAACGTTTCACACTTTCCACACCCGGTGTGACACCGGACCGCTTTGGTGCCTTAAAGCGCCCATGTGTCAACTGAGGCTGATGTCGAGGCTGATAGTTGACCCGCTGTTTATCGCAATCAGGGAGAGCTGTCCACAGCTGGATGGCCTCTGTCATCTGGTGGTCAGTGAGGTAAGGAGCCTCACGAAGACCCACCAGGTAACCAGCCAGATCCTGGACCTTGTCCCACCCAGCGATGCCATCTGGGCCAATGACTGCTCCCTAGTAAATGCAGATTAATGTTAATATATGTGGAATAAAACGAGATTGAACTTAAATAAAGCCCTTAAAGTGTCTTACCTGAGCCTCATCTGAGAGACTGCTTCCAGTGTCAGATGGCTGTGACAGCACTGAAGGGGCAGGGGCAGGGGCAAGATGCTGTCCTTCTCCACCAGATGATGTGGACGGCTCAGCCAGTGATACTGGGGACTGAGGCAGAGGCAAAGATGAGGGGCTGTTTTCGAGATCACGGCAGGGGTCATCCTCATACAGCACTGGAACTGTGATGTCCTCCATGATCTGTTCCTCAAACCCCTCATCTTCCAGATCCTGGTCATCAACCTCCTCCACCAGCCTGTCTTCCTCCTCTGGGTTCTGGAGCACTGGAGTTAGTGTTTTGCCAGTCTGGCTGTAAAGGTACTCCATTCCCAGCAATTCACCTACACGAATAAAATGAGAAAAAAGAAAGTGTTCTTAAAGTGCCCCTATTATGCTATTTGAAAGTTTCCTAATTTAGTTTTGGAGGTCTCAAACAACAGGTTTACATACATCAAAGGTCAAAAAACACTTTAATTTTCTCATAATATACATTGCACATCACCAAAACGTTCAGTCTCTCTAAATCCCTCCTTTCCGCAAGCCTACTCTGCTCTGATTGGTCAGAAGGCCCAGTCTGTTGTGATTGGTTTACCGCGTATTCCAGAAAAAAAACACCCATTGTGTCCAGAGGCTTCCTAAAGCTCAGTGATTGTACACACTGATTTAACATAAATCCCAGCGCGAGTCCGAATCGATGATGAAACAATGGAAGAACTAATTTTTCACCCTGAACCGTGAGCAGGGTTAGGGTTGGGGTTAGCCCTTGAGCAGGGTTAGGGTTAGCCCTTGAGCAGGGTTAGGGTTGGGGTTAGCCCTTGATCAGGGTTAGGGTTGGGGTTAGCCCTTGAGCAGGGTTAGGGTTGGGGTTAGCCCTTGAGCAGGGTTAGGGTTGGGGTTAGCCCTTGAGCAGGGTTAGGGTTGGGGTTAGCCCTTGATCAGGGTTAGGGTTGGGGTTAGCCCTTGATCAGGGTTAGGGTTGGGGTTAGCCCTTGATCAGGGTTAGGGTTGGGGTTAGCCCTTGATCAGGGTTAGGGTTGGGGTTAGCCCTTGAGCAGGGTTAGGGTTGGGGTTAGCCCTTGATCAGGGTTAGGGTTATCTTTTATAAGTCAACAATAACAGATTTTATTGTTGACATATAAAGCTTTAAATGGTTTGGCACCTATATATTTAACTGAGCTTCTGAGACCTTATGCATCAGGGAGATGTCTGAGGTCCTCTTTTAACAAGATGCTGGATGTTCCAAGAACTAGATATAAAACTAAAGGAGATAGAGCATTTACAGTGAGGGCTCCAAAATTATGGAATAGCTTGCCAATTGATATTAGAACATCTGAGTGTCTGTTTTTAAATGTCATCTGAAAATATACATGTATAGACATGCTTTTAGTATTTAGTGTATTTTTTTGTGTAGTTTGGGTTTTGATATTTTAAAATATATTTTGTTTCTTCATGTATTGTGTATAGCTCTTCAATAATGTATTTCAATGATATTGTGTAAAGCACTTTGTGCATTGTAGTGTTAAAAGTGCTATGTAAATAAAATTGTACACCTTTTTTTTTTACTTACTACATGAAAGCTAATTTTCAGAAATCCATAATAGGAGTTATTTAATATTTTGTCTAGTACATTAAAGGCTAAATAGATAACTTAGTAGAATATTACAAAAGAACAAATTAATGAATTTCTTACCTGTATATGCTCCAGGAGGCCGATAGCGCTCATCCCAGGGCTTCCCAAAGACAGTCCGGCTAAGCTGGTCCACAGCCTCTCTCATGGCACTGCCATATGACCGGATTGATGAAGGTCCTTTTATGGCGTCATCCACCCGGTCATCATTCCAACGCATCAAGCCCTCAAGGAGATACGCCTGAAAATGCGCGTCACTGGCACTGGTTCCTAAAAGTTAAATTAACAAAAAATTGGTTTAATACGTCACATATGTACTACACATGATGTGCTATGAAGTAACTGGTTACATGTAACAGAGTTATGCAAATACATTAAAAATTGTCATTATAACAAGAGTTACTAGTGATTGTCAGGCAAGACAGCTTTGTCAATGCTTATGACATCAGAAAATAACTAACATTACTGTAGAGTGTGACATTTATTAAAGTGACATTACTTCAAAGTAATGGAAGCAGTTACAGTGCTTATATTTTAAATTAGTAATCCATATGTATGTAACACCTGGAATAAAACGGTTCAGATGGAGGTGGAATGACTCCAAGGAGGTAGAGCCACGGGCACACCTGTAGCAGCACAGCTCCACACCGCCTTTCTTCAGTGTCCCTGTCTTCATGTACAGCGGAAAGTTCTCTGGGTCTTGGATACACTGTACGTGCTTCTGCTGTTCTTTCCATATCCGCTGGATCCGTTCGTGGTCCAGCAGAGGAACTCCCAGAGTGTCCTTCCCGGCCGCACTGTCAAACAGATCAATCAGTGATCCAATTGATCTGGTCGACTCCTCCACCCCCCTGGTCCTCCTCCGGCAGTGCAGTGCCAACTCCCTCCGGGTAATGCGAGCACTGACCGCCTTTCCTGAGATGTGGCCAGTCTTCTTTGCCGCCAGCTCACCTTCCTTTGCATGGTGAAGAGCAGCCACATCCTCTGGATCCCACTGAAAGATGCACGTGGACAGACGTGCCATGAAGATCCCATAGAGTGGATGAGCCTCTGTCGTGACACCTGCAGCAAATCGCCGCATGAAATGCCAGATGTCAAGGCGCACTTCAAGCTCATCCCACTCCGAAAACAGGACCTTCACTCGAGACTGGCCATGCTGACTGCAACAATCTCTGTCCACGTACATAACTTTTGGGGCTGCCTCTCCTGCCTCTCGGTAGCGTTTCATCAGGCCAGCTGCCATGGAGTCCAGTCCATGTCCCTCGGCAGCTGTCAGCACAGAGACAAGGACTTGGCCGTGTTCGTTACCCACATTTGTGCACCAGGCAGCTGTTCCTGAAGCAGCACCAGCGAGTTTCTTTGTGACCTATAGGGAAAAATAAAAGGGTCAAAAACTGTGTTCATTATGCATGCATACATATCCATATCTGGCAAATTTCTGGATACAAACAGGGCTGTGATACCTTTTTTGTGGAGTCCATCTTGAGAACACAGCCAAAGACGGATGTAATTTTGCCCTTCACCTCGTGCAGACGCCCCAGAACATCCCTGGCGTACACGGCTAACAGCCACTTAGGTTTAGGTAGGGCAGGTAAAGGGGGAGGCTCAGCAAACACAGGAGGCTGCACAAGGGAGGACCTTGTGAATGGTTCACAGGCAGTCAGGTACTGCAGGACACGCTGTGTCCATGCCTCACTGTGTTGCTCCATCAGCTTCTTGTAAAGCTGAGTCACACTGTTGCCCAGTGTCCTCTCCCTCATCATCCTCAGCACCCGGTTGTCACATGAGTATCTAAGGAAACAACAGTATAATAATGCAAATGCTTTGGTTGGTTAAAAAAAATAACACAAATAAAAGCGCCTAATAATGAATGATTGTCATTAAGAATTACCTGTATGTCAGCAAAGCTGGAAACTGACTGCGGTGGCCCATATCCAGCTGTCCTAAGATGTCCTCGGACCAGGCAGGATATTTCTTTTTGCAGCGTTTGCATTCCAGATACTCAGTGGCAAGGTCATACCACCCGTCGATGTCCAAGACCTTGCGCACAGTGCGATAAAGTCCTGCCGCTGTTAGTCTGTGCTTTACACAGTCTGGGCGAACACAGACAAGGGGAAATAACCACATCTTCAGCGGCATCCATAAGAAAAGGGGCCGACAGAAGAAGAGGTCGTGTGAGGCGGGCGGCTGAGTGTTAATTAAATGGGGCTGAGGAGGATACCACCAAAGCTTCAGCTGGGACACTAGTTCTGGCTTGCCGGTTCGAAGGTTGGCCTTAAATAGTGTGTTCCGGATCCACTCATGTTGGAAAGGTGGAAGATGATCTTTCCAGTGACTTGGAAGCTCAGCTGGTGGGTGATGATGTGGAGGATCTGGTGTTTTTGCTGTTTCCGCTGATGGAGACGGACCAGCACAGGCCTCTGAGTGAACAGTAACAAAAAAACAATATAAGCATGGCTGCTGCATTTGATAGTAATATGCCATAAATGCAGCCCACAAACAGCCTGCGAAGCAGTAATTTTGGACAAGCATTAATAATTATTAACAGTGAAGAAAATGGTACTAGTGTTAAGAAGCAAAGAACGCAGTGTACACTTTATTGATGTAAGGAATATGGAATCAATAAAGCTCTTTGAGAATGAGGATTAGATGGAATGGAGTAAGGAAAATGAGGCGCGATTAATTCAGTATAAAATAATGATGCCCACAGACATGAAGCATGCACACAGATACAGTAAGGAAAAACTGTTCCACTAATCATTAGAACAATGAAACTCCATGATCCTGTCTGCTCAGGGGGAGCTAAAGAGTGAGTGAGAAGAGCAGGCGGTGTGAAAAAGTTAGCCAGTGATTGTTAAACAACGGGTAAGTTCGGAAACGCAAATAAATACCCTTACACCTTTGGACATCCTTAAGGTTTTGAAGTGCACTCAAAGAATGCATCCCGCTTGAGGCATGATGTGACATAATTCTGTATTTTAAACAAAAAATATTTAAAAATGTTGATTTTTTTTTTTGTGTTTTCACAAAACATTCTTATAACATTTGGGTAACACTTTATAATGTTCAGTTATAAGTCACTTATAAGTTATTAGTTGATGAATTTACAAAACAAGACTATACATTTATAAATGTTTAATAAGTAATATGCTAACATTTTATAAATGTTTTGTTAATTCAGTTATAAGTAATTTATTAATTATTACTTAATACATTCATAAATTATTATTAAGTGGTATGCTATACTGTATATCCATATATATATATATATATATAAGTCTGGGTTACTGTAATGCATTACTAGCTGGTTGTCCTGCATCATCAATAAACAAGCTACAATTACTACAAAATGCAGCTGCTAGAGTTCTTAATAGGTCAAGAAAATATGATCATATAACACCAATTTTATCATCTCTACACTGGTTACCTGTTAAGTTCTGTGTCAATTATAAAGTATTCCTACGGGCCTATAAGTCCCTAAACAGTTTAGCTCCTGTGTATTTAACTGATCATCTATTGCCCTACAATCATCACGCTCTTTAAGATCACAAAACTCTGGGCTTCTGGTAATACCTAGGATATCTAAGTCCACTAAAGAAGTAAGAATGTTTTCATATTTGGCACCTAAACTCTGGAATAGCCTTCCTGATAATGTTCGGGCTCAGAGTCACTCTCTCAGTTTAAATCTAGATTAAAGACGCATCTCTTTAGCCAAGCATTCACATAATGAATATCATAGCCTATACTCCAGTTACATCAGTGCACATGATTGTCTTTGCTTAATGCCTTGAACAGCAGCTACGCTAATTATTTTTCTGTTCTGTTTTATCTCGGGAGGCCCATCCCGAGGTAACTAGAGAGTCCGTCAGCTCCAGTCTGGATCCAGCTTCTTATGAAGACTTCAGATGACCAACACCTGTGAAGAGACAACTCCGACTCTACCACCAACAAACCTTTTCTATATACCCTAATCATTATTAACATGTTTCTTTACTTCAATGAGCCCAGTGTTTCTGCCTTAAATTATTACATTGTTTATTAATACATTTTTAGCTGACTGTGATTGTATATTTTCTGAAATACATAACTTGGGCACAGTCTCCTCTGATAACAAATCACTCTAAATTGTAATGCAGACGCATGCATTTTCTGTAAAGCTGCTTTGAGACGATATGTATTCTGAAAATTTACAAGCGATGAATGGTTTACACTTTAGATTAGGGGATGCAGAAAGCTTTGTAAATTATTTATTCATGCGTTTACACATCATCTATTACAGGTGTTGAACACTTCGTAGTGTGTCCTGCAGTGTAGGTGCTGACTGGTGAGGGTATAGACCACTGTCTTCTCTGACACACATGGAGTCTTTAACCGCTTTGCACTGGATATGAGCATCGGTGGAAGGTGAAACAGGTTCACATTA
Organism: Gobio occitaniae; assembly: GCA_033150135.1. Classification (NCBI taxonomy): domain Eukaryota; kingdom Metazoa; phylum Chordata; class Actinopteri; order Cypriniformes; family Gobionidae; genus Gobio; species Gobio occitaniae. Next base: position 44,867 of record JARQWZ010005469.1, read on the forward strand.
TCACTAGATCAAAGGATTTATCATAACCCACCTGAATCCCCTGACTGTAAGACATTTATAAATGTGTATCCCCTTAAAAAAATGCTGTTTTAGCATTCTGCATGTTTGTGCTTTTGAACAGACAAGCTTATACTGATCATTTACTAATGGTCTATTTATAATTTGTTCAAGATTAACCATTGTCAGAGACGATACTGAAACAAGTTTGACCTAAATACGTAAATAGTATAAATAGTGGATCAACTAATAACTCATCAACCATCTGCTATTGATCTGTTTGATTTATTTAATGATTTATAATTTTTTTAACATAACTTACAGCACATTTGTATAGTGTTTGCAAACCACTTTTTAATAAGTTATATTTATATAGTCATGTTTAGAGTAAATTATTAGTTCATCATTAAACCAATAACTTATAAGTGAGTTATAACTGAACGTGTTACCAATATTTGCATTTGTGTCATATGCCACACCTGTATTTAGCTGTGCTTCGCATTGTGATGCAGCAAATACCAGCTCCTCATCATCATCTTCAGCAGTGGGAACAGAAGTGCCTGGAGCACAAATGTTAAAACTATTACTGTGAACAATACACAAAGACAAACGTATGTAAGATGGTGCTTACTTACCAGTAGTGAAAAGCTGCCTTTGGGCCAAACGTTTGGCTGGAGGTTTTGCTGCTGGAGGAGGTAAAGTGGACTGCAGTAATGGATCTGGAAACATGACAAGTTTGCCATAACGATAAATGAATACATGTAGAACTGCTGTATGGGAAATTCAATATTCACACTCACTACTCACGGGGTTTAACTGGTGACATGATTTTTCTCGCCAGAAGTGAAGGAGACAAATGTTTGCCACGTGCCAACAGCGCTTTCACAGTGGCGGTCTGCTGTACACCAGTTCGGATGGCTGCAGGTGCAGGTGCAGAGGCACTGGCGGCTGTAGATGCAGAGGCACTGGCGGCTGTGGGTGGACGTGCAGAGGCACTGGAGGCTGTGGGTGGAGGTACAGAGACACTGGCGGCTGCAGGTGGACGTGCAGGCTGATGTACACCGGTGCCCACAGCAGAAGCCTGTCTTTTCAGGACGTATGCCTTGAAAATAGCCATGTTGGTGTTGGGCCTGGCATCTGCCTTAACCAGGTACCTGATGAGGTCTTTTGCCTCCTTGCTCTGGTCCTCATAGACATCCTTCATGGACCGACCCTGGAAGTCACCAAACTCCACCATCAAGCAGCCCTGGTCTCCAGTTGCCCGGGCTTCTGCTTGCATTTCCTGCTTCCTCTTGTACTTCTCCACTTCCTCTGCCATCTCTCTAATGTAAGTAGTGTACTGTAGGAACAGTTGTTTATTTTCTGATAATGGGTTTGTGTGTGCTTGCTCAGTGGAAATGCTGAGCACCAAATAAACAGCATAACCCAGTGAGTTTTCCAGAAGCCATCTAAATCGCTGGCCCTGGTACTTCCCAAACTGAAGTTTGCAGTGAGCCAGTACTAAAAACTGGTCACTGGGGTCTCCACTGTTTGTGCGGACATATGTACTGGCCTCTGTCAGCACCTCCTCTTTCAGTTTGGCCCTTCCAGACTCCACATTTTCAAGGCGCTTTGCCTCTGCCGATGGCGCCATGAGGAGTCGGTTTGATGTTGGCGTTTGGCGGCGAAAAACAGGGTATGCGTACATTTTCTGAAATGAAAATCAGAAAGAGACTATTACCTCAAGAAATCGAACAGTACCTGTATGATAAGTGTGTAACAATATATATATATATATATATATATATATATATTAAGATGCATGACAGATAGAGAGGTACACATACACAACTTCACATAATCAAATTTAAAACCAAACCTTTGATGTTTTTGTTGTGTATTTACAATGTTGTTTGGTTATAGCGGTCTCGTTATGTCCTGTCCTAGTAGCTAAAAAAAAGATAGAGAGGAACACATACACAACTTCACAGACCAACACACACTTCACATAATCAAATTTAATACCAAACCTTTGATGTTTTTGTTGTGTATTTACAATGTTGTTTGGTTATAGCGGTCTCGTTATGTCCTGTCCTAGTAGCTAAAAAAAAGATAGAGAGGAACACATACACAACTTCACAGACCAACACACACTTCACATAATCAAATTTAATACCAAACCTTTGATGTTTTTGTTGTGTATTTACAATGTTGTTTGGTTATAGCGGTCTCGTTATGTCCTGTCCTAGTAGCTAAAAAAAAGATAGAGAGGAACACATACACAACTTCACAGACCAACACACACTTCACATAATCAAATTTAAAACCAAACCTTTGATGTTTTTGTTGTGTATTTACAATGTTGTTTGGTTATAGCGGTCTCACTATGTCCTGTCCTAGTAGCTAAAAAAAAGATAGAGAGGAACACATACTTCAAAGACCAACACACACTTCACATAATCACGTAAAAACCAAAACTTTTATGTTTTTGCTTTGTATTTACAATGTTGCTTGGTTATATCTGTCTCATTATGTCCTGTCTTAGTAGCTAAAAAAAGATAGAGAGGAACACATACACTACTTCACAGACCAACACACACTTCACATAATCAAATTTAAAACCAAACCTTTGATGTTTTTGTTGTGTATTTACAATGT
>JARQWZ010005469.1:60000-72500 GCA_033150135.1 Gobio occitaniae
TATATATATATATATATTTTTTTTTTTTGTGGGATATGATTTGATTGATATGATTTATCAGATTTAATTTATCTAATAAAAAACACTTCACATGTAAAAGGTTTTATTAAAATTAACAAATATACACACAAATATTGAAATTAGTGCACACACACACATATATACATATATATATATAAATAATGTACATACACACAATATATACAGTACAATATAAAAAAAGTGGGCCCATGTAATATATACAAAACATATACAGAAAAATATTTATTGAGGAGGTGGAGTTTGGAGTTTATTTTGCTGGCCCTGTTCTGCCAACCAGCCATCTGAAGATTGTCCAGGCACGCAAGCAAAATGTGGCATATATATATATATATATATACACACAATATATATACAGGACAATATAAAAAGTGGGCCCATGTAATATATACAGGAAAGTATTTTTTGAGGAGGTGGAATTTGGTGTTTATTTGGCTGGTGCTGTTCTGGCATGTTGCCATGTCTAGTGTGCTTAGCAACGAACCAGGTACTGATAATGGGCTGCACAACTCCTGATGCTGTGGTGGCAAGTGCGATGGGGTACTCCCTGGTGGTTTTCATTGAGGAGGTGGAGTTTGGGGTTTATTTTGTTGCCGCTGTTCTGCCAACCAGTCATCTAAAGATTGTCCACCAGAGGAACGCAAGCAAAATGTGGCATTACCATATCGGCTATGGCCAAACTCTTTAGTTTTGGGCTGTCCACATTTGCTGCACATGTTAAAAGTAACCCCTCGCACATACTTCCTCTTATGGACTCCACTTTCCTCTTCCTGGGCCCGTCGGCGCCTGTTCCTCTGGGTGTACCGGGACACAGGAGCAGCAGACAGAGGAGCAGCAGACAGGGCAGCAGCAGACAGGGCAGCAACAGACACAGGAGCAGCAGACAGGGCAGCAGCAGACACAGGAGCAGCAGACACAGGAGCAGCAGACACAGGAGCAGCAGACACAGGAGCAGCAGAAACAGGAGCAGCAGACACAAGAGCAGCAGACACAGGAGCAGCAGACACAGGAGCAGGCAGAGCTGGGCCTGCACTGGATGTCGAAGCACCAGAAGACTGAAACACCATCGACACAGTCATGTCTGGATTAAGGACTAGTGTGCCCAGCAATGACCCAGGTGCTGAAATGGGCTGCACAACTCCTGATGTTGTGGGGGCAGGTGCGATGGGGCACTCCCTGGTGGCAGCAGCGGGCCGTCGACCTGGTCGCAGAATAGGTGCCTGTCCTTCTTTATTTGCCGGAAAGACAAATGTATGTTTTGGGCCCGAGGTCGATGGTGCTTCATCCAGTTTCTCCCTCGGTGGAGGAAGCGGCGTAATAGCCACAGCAATGGGGTCAGGTGGCGTCAGTCCCTGAGCGAGGACACTCATTTCCTGATTCTTCTGCCGCCGCTGAAACCTGAAAATAAATTACTTATTATATATATGTTTAGAATTATTCAGTTAATTTGAAGCAAATAATGTGCCTTGCTTACCACTGAATGAGTGTCCTCTGGTTTAGCTCAAACAGCTGGATCATTGTTTCATCCATCAGCCTGCGACTATTAAGCACCAGCTCTCGGATGTGGTGGTAATCTGAGAGGATTTTAGACCACCTGGGAGTGCAAACTCCAGCCTTCTTGGTTGGCGACTTGTGTAAAGCACACAGCTTCATACAAATGGCCTCAACCAAGCGGCTGGTGTTGGGCCACTGTGCTGGACCCCCAGGATGTCCAATCAGACAACGTTTCACACTTTCCACACCCGGTGTGACACCGGACCGCTTTGGTGCCTTAAAGCGCCCATGTGTCAACTGAGGCTGATGTCGAGGCTGATAGTTGACCCGCTGTTTATCGCAATCAGGGAGAGCTGTCCACAGCTGGATGGCCTCTGTCATCTGGTGGTCAGTGAGGTAAGGAGCCTCACGAAGACCCACCAGGTAACCAGCCAGATCCTGGACCTTGTCCCACCCAGCGATGCCATCTGGGCCAATGACTGCTCCCTAGTAAATGCAGATTAATGTTAATATATGTGGAATAAAACGAGATTGAACTTAAATAAAGCCCTTAAAGTGTCTTACCTGAGCCTCATCTGAGAGACTGCTTCCAGTGTCAGATGGCTGTGACAGCACTGAAGGGGCAGGGGCAGGGGCAAGATGCTGTCCTTCTCCACCAGATGATGTGGACGGCTCAGCCAGTGATACTGGGGACTGAGGCAGAGGCAAAGATGAGGGGCTGTTTTCGAGATCACGGCAGGGGTCATCCTCATACAGCACTGGAACTGTGATGTCCTCCATGATCTGTTCCTCAAACCCCTCATCTTCCAGATCCTGGTCATCAACCTCCTCCACCAGCCTGTCTTCCTCCTCTGGGTTCTGGAGCACTGGAGTTAGTGTTTTGCCAGTCTGGCTGTAAAGGTACTCCATTCCCAGCAATTCACCTACACGAATAAAAATGAGAAAAAAGAAAGTGTTCTTAAAGTGCCCCTATTATGCTATTTGAAAGTTTCCTAATTTAGTTTTGGAGGTCTCAAACAACAGGTTTACATACATCAAAGGTCAAAAAACACTTTAATTTTCTCATAATATACATTGCACATCACCAAAACGTTCAGTCTCTCTAAATCCCTCCTTTCCGCAAGCCTACTCTGCTCTGATTGGTCAGAAGGCCCAGTCTGTTGTGATTGGTTTACCGCGTATTCCAGAAAAAAAACACCCATTGTGTCCAGAGGCTTCCTAAAGCTCAGTGATTGTACACACTGATTTAACATAAATCCCAGCGCGAGTCCGAATCGATGATGAAACAATGGAAGAACTAATTTTTCACCCTGAACCGTGAGCAGGGTTAGGGTTGGGGTTAGCCCTTGAGCAGGGTTAGGGTTAGCCCTTGAGCAGGGTTAGGGTTGGGGTTAGCCCTTGATCAGGGTTAGGGTTGGGGTTAGCCCTTGAGCAGGGTTAGGGTTGGGGTTAGCCCTTGAGCAGGGTTAGGGTTGGGGTTAGCCCTTGATCAGGGTTAGGGTTGGGGTTAGCCCTTGATCAGGGTTAGGGTTGGGGTTAGCCCTTGATCAGGGTTAGGGTTGGGGTTAGCCCTTGATCAGGGTTAGGGTTGGGGTTAGCCCTTGAGCAGGGTTAGGGTTGGGGTTAGCCCTTGAGCAGGGTTAGGGTTGGGGTTAGCCCTTGATCAGGGTTAGGGTTGGGGTTAGCCCTTGATCAGGGTTAGGGTTGGGGTTAGCCCTTGATCAGGGTTAGGGTTGGGGTTAGCCCTTGAGCAGGGTTAGGGTTGGGGTTAGCCCTTGAGCAGGGTTAGGGTTGGGGTTAGCCCTTGATCAGGGTTAGGGTTGGGGTTAGCCCTTGATCAGGGTTAGGGTTGGGGTTAGCCCTTGAGCAGGGTTAGGGTTGGGGTTAGCCCTTGAGCAGGGTTAGGGTTGGGGTTAGCCCTTGATCAGGGTTAGGGTTGGGGTTAGCCCTTGATCAGGGTTAGGGTTGGGGTTAGCCCTTGATCAGGGTTAGGGTTGGGGTTAGCCCTTGAGCAGGGTTAGGGTTGGGGTTAGCCCTTGAGCAGGGTTAGGGTTGGGGTTAGCCCTTGATCAGGGTTAGGGTTGGGGTTAGCCCTTGAGCAGGGTTAGGGTTGGGGTTAGCCCTTGATCAGGGTTAGGGTTGGGGTTAGCCCTTGATCAGGGTTAGGGTTGGGGTTAGCCCTTGATCAGGGTTAGGGTTATCTTTTATAAGTCAACAATAACAGATTTTATTGTTGACATATAAAGCTTTAAATGGTTTGGCACCTATATATTTAACTGAGCTTCTGAGACCTTATGCATCAGGGAGATGTCTGAGGTCCTCTTTTAACAAGATGCTGGATGTTCCAAGAACTAGATATAAAACTAAAGGAGATAGAGCATTTACAGTGAGGGCTCCAAAATTATGGAATAGCTTGCCAATTGATATTAGAACATCTGAGTGTCTGTTTTTAAATGTCATCTGAAAATATACATGTATAGACATGCTTTTAGTATTTAGTGTATTTTTTTGTGTAGTTTGGGTTTTGATATTTTAAAATATATTTTGTTTCTTCATGTATTGTGTATAGCTCTTCAATAATGTATTTCAATGATATTGTGTAAAGCACTTTGTGCATTGTAGTGTTAAAAGTGCTATGTAAATAAAATTGTACACCTTTTTTTTTTTACTTACTACATGAAAGCTAATTTTCAGAAATCCATAATAGGAGTTATTTAATATTTTGTCTAGTACATTAAAGGCTAAATAGATAACTTAGTAGAATATTACAAAAGAACAAATTAATGAATTTCTTACCTGTATATGCTCCAGGAGGCCGATAGCGCTCATCCCAGGGCTTCCCAAAGACAGTCCGGCTAAGCTGGTCCACAGCCTCTCTCATGGCACTGCCATATGACCGGATTGATGAAGGTCCTTTTATGGCGTCATCCATCCGGTCATCATTCCAACGCATCAAGCCCTCAAGGAGATACGCCTGAAAATGCGCGTCACTGGCACTGGTTCCTAAAAGTTAAATTAACAAAAAATTGGTTTAATACGTCACATATGTACTACACATGATGTGCTATGAAGTAACTGGTTACATGTAACAGAGTTATGCAAATACATTAAAAATTGTCATTATAACAAGAGTTACTAGTGATTGTCAGGCAAGACAGCTTTGTCAATGCTTATGACATCAGAAAATAACTAACATTACTGTAGAGTGTGACATTTATTAAAGTGACATTACTTCAAAGTAATGGAAGCAGTTACAGTGCTTATATTTTAAATTAGTAATCCATATGTATGTAACACCTGGAATAAAACGGTTCAGATGGAGGTGGAATGACTCCAAGGAGGTAGAGCCACGGGCACACCTGTAGCAGCACAGCTCCACACCGCCTTTCTTCAGTGTCCCTGTCTTCATGTACAGCGGAAAGTTCTCTGGGTCTTGGATACACTGTACGTGCTTCTGCTGTTCTTTCCATATCCGCTGGATCCGTTCGTGGTCCAGCAGAGGAACTCCCAGAGTGTCCTTCCCGGCCGCACTGTCAAACAGATCAATCAGTGATCCAATTGATCTGGTCGACTCCTCCACCCCCCTGGTCCTCCTCCGGCAGTGCAGTGCCAACTCCCTCCGGGTAATGCGAGCACTGACCGCCTTTCCTGAGATGTGGCCAGTCTTCTTTGCCGCCAGCTCACCTTCCTTTGCATGGTGAAGAGCAGCCACATCCTCTGGATCCCACTGAAAGATGCACGTGGACAGACGTGCCATGAAGATCCCATAGAGTGGATGAGCCTCTGTCGTGACACCTGCAGCAAATCGCCGCATGAAATGCCAGATGTCAAGGCGCACTTCAAGCTCATCCCACTCCGAAAACAGGACCTTCACTCGAGACTGGCCATGCTGACTGCAACAATCTCTGTCCACGTACATAACTTTTGGGGCTGCCTCTCCTGCCTCTCGGTAGCGTTTCATCAGGCCAGCTGCCATGGAGTCCAGTCCATGTCCCTCGGCAGCTGTCAGCACAGAGACAAGGACTTGGCCGTGTTCGTTACCCACATTTGTGCACCAGGCAGCTGTTCCTGAAGCAGCACCAGCGAGTTTCTTTGTGACCTATAGGGAAAAATAAAAGGGTCAAAAACTGTGTTCATTATGCATGCATACATATTCATATCTGGCAAATTTCTGGATACAAACAGGGCTGTGATACCTTTTTTGTGGAGTCCATCTTGAGAACACAGCCAAAGACGGATGTAATTTTGCCCTTCACCTCGTGCAGACGCCCCAGAACATCCCTGGCGTACACGGCTAACAGCCACTTAGGTTTAGGTAGGGCAGGTAAAGGGGGAGGCTCAGCAAACACAGGAGGCTGCACAAGGGAGGACCTTGTGAATGGTTCACAGGCAGTCAGGTACTGCAGGACACGCTGTGTCCATGCCTCACTGTGTTGCTCCATCAGCTTCTTGTAAAGCTGAGTCACACTGTTGCCCAGTGTCCTCTCCCTCATCATCCTCAGCACCCGGTTGTCACATGAGTATCTAAGGAAACAACAGAATAATAATGCAAATGCTTTGGTTGGTTAAAAAAAATAACACAAATAAAAGCGCCTAATAATGAATGATTGTCATTAAGAATTACCTGTATGTCAGCAAAGCTGGAAACTGACTGCGGTGGCCCATATCCAGCTGTCCTAAGATGTCCTCGGACCAGGCAGGATATTTCTTTTTGCAGCGTTTGCATTCCAGATACTCAGTGGCAAGGTCATACAACCCGTCGATGTCCAAGACCTTGCGCACAGTGCGATAAAGTCCTGCCGCTGTTAGTCTGTGCTTTACACAGTCTGGGCGAACACAGACAAGGGGAAATAACCACATCTTCAGCGGCATCCATAAGAAAAGGGGCCGACAGAAGAAGAGGTCGTGTGAGGCGGGCGGCTGAGTGTTAATTAAATGGGGCTGAGGAGGATACCACCAAAGCTTCAGCTGGGACACTAGTTCTGGCTTGCCGGTTCGAAGGTTGGCCTTAAATAGTGTGTTCCGGATCCACTCATGTTGGAAAGGTGGAAGATGATCTTTCCAGTGACTTGGAAGCTCAGCTGGTGGGTGATGATGTGGAGGATCTGGTGTTTTTGCTGTTTCCGCTGATGGAGACGGACCAGCACAGGCCTCTGAGTGAACAGTAACAAAAAAACAATATAAGCATGGCTGCTGCATTTGATAGTAATATGCCATAAATGCAGCCCACAAACAGCCTGCGAAGCAGTAATTTTGGACAAGCATTAATAATTATTAACAGTGAAGAAAATGGTACTAGTGTTAAGAAGCAAAGAACGCAGTGTACACTTTATTGATGTAAGGAATATGGAATCAATAAAGCTCTTTGAGAATGAGGATTAGATGGAATGGAGTAAGGAAAATGAGGCGCGATTAATTCAGTATAAAATAATGATGCCCACAGACATGAAGCATGCACACAGATACAGTAAGGAAAAACTGTTCCATTAATCATTAGAACAATGAAACTCCATGATCCTGTCTGCTCAGGGGGAGCTAAAGAGTGAGTGAGAAGAGCAGGCGGTGTGAAAAAGTTAGCCAGTGATTGTTAAACAACGGGTAAGTTCGGAAACGCAAATAAATACCCTTACACCTTTGGACATCCTTAAGGTTTTGAAGTGCACTCAAAGAATGCATCCCGCTTGAGGCATGATGTGACATAATTCTGTATTTTAAACAAAAAATATTTAAAAATGTTGATTTTTTTTTTTGTGTTTTCACAAAACATTCTTATAACATTTGGGTAACACTTTATAATGTTCAGTTATAAGTCACTTATAAGTTATTAGTTGATGAATTTACAAAACAAGACTATACATTTATAAATGTTTAATAAGTAATATGCTAACATTTTATAAATGTTTTGTTAATTCAGTTATAAGTAATTTATTAATTATTACTTAATACATTCATAAATTATTATTAAGTGGTATGCTATACTGTATATCCATATATATATATATATATATAAGTCTGGGTTACTGTAATGCATTACTAGCTGGTTGTCCTGCATCATCAATAAACAAGCTACAATTACTACAAAATGCAGCTGCTAGAGTTCTTAATAGGTCAAGAAAATATGATCATATAACACCAATTTTATCATCTCTACACTGGTTACCTGTTAAGTTCTGTGTCAATTATAAAGTATTCCTACGGGCCTATAAGTCCCTAAACAGTTTAGCTCCTGTGTATTTAACTGATCATCTATTGCCCTACAATCATCACGCTCTTTAAGATCACAAAACTCTGGGCTTCTGGTAATACCTAGGATATCTAAGTCCACTAAAGAAGTAAGAATGTTTTCATATTTGGCACCTAAACTCTGGAATAGCCTTCCTGATAATGTTCGGGCTCAGAGTCACTCTCTCAGTTTAAATCTAGATTAAAGACGCATCTCTTTAGCCAAGCATTCACATAATGAATATCATAGCCTATACTCCAGTTACATCAGTGCACATGATTGTCTTTGCTTAATGCCTTGAACAGCAGCTACGCTAATTATTTTTCTGTTCTGTTTTATCTCGGGAGGCCCATCCCGAGGTAACTAGAGAGTCCGTCAGCTCCAGTCTGGATCCAGCTTCTTATGAAGACTTCAGATGACCAACACCTGTGAAGAGACAACTCCGACTCTACCACCAACAAACCTTTTCTATATACCCTAATCATTATTAACATGTTTCTTTACTTCAATGAGCCCATTGTTTCTGCCTTAAATTATTACATTGTTTATTAATACATTTTTAGCTGACTGTGATTGTATATTTTCTGAAATACATAACTTGGGCACAGTCTCCTCTGATAACAAATCACTCTAAATTGTAATGCAGACGCATGCATTTTCTGTAAAGCTGCTTTGAGACGATATGTATTCTGAAAATTTACAAGCGATGAATGGTTTACACTTTAGATTAGGGGATGCAGAAAGCTTTGTAAATTATTTATTCATGCGTTTACACATCATCTATTACAGGTGTTGAACACTTCGTAGTGTGTCCTGCAGTGTAGGTGCTGACTGGTGAGGGTATAGACCACTGTCTTCTCTGACACACATGGAGTCTTTAACCGCTTTGCACTGGATATGAGCATCGGTGGAAGGTGAAACAGGTTCACATTATCACTAGATCAAAGGATTTATCATAACCCACCTGAATCCCCTGACTGTAAGACATTTATAAATGTGTATCCCCTTAAAAAAATGCTGTTTTAGCATTCTGCATGTTTGTGCTTTTGAACAGACAAGCTTATACTGATCATTTACTAATGGTCTATTTATAATTTGTTCAAGATTAACCATTGTCAGAGACGATACTGAAACAAGTTTGACCTAAATACGTAAATAGTATAAATAGTGGATCAACTAATAACTCATCAACCATCTGCTATTGATCTGTTTGATTTATTTAATGATTTATAATTTTTTTAACATAACTTACAGCACATTTGTATAGTGTTTGCAAACCACTTTTTAATAAGTTATATTTATATAGTCATGTTTAGAGTAAATTATTAGTTCATCATTAAACCAATAACTTATAAGTGAGTTATAACTGAACGTGTTACCAATATTTGCATTTGTGTCATATGCCACACCTGTATTTAGCTGTGCTTCGCATTGTGATGCAGCAAATACCAGCTCCTCATCATCATCTTCAGCAGTGGGAACAGAAGTGCCTGGAGCACAAATGTTAAAACTATTACTGTGAACAATACACAAAGACAAACGTATGTAAGATGGTGCTTACTTACCAGTAGTGAAAAGCTGCCTTTGGGCCAAACGTTTGGCTGGAGGTTCTGCTGCTGGAGGAGGTAAAGTGGACTGCAGTAATGGATCTGGAAACATGACAAGTTTGCCATAACGATAAATGAATACATGTAGAACTGCTGTATGGGAAATTCAATATTCACACTCACTACTCACGGGGTTTAACTGGTGACATGATTTTTCTCGCCAGAAGTGAAGGAGACAAATGTTTGCCACGTGCCAACAGCGCTTTCACAGTGGCGGTCTGCTGTACACCAGTTCGGATGGCTGCAGGTGCAGGTGCAGAGGCACTGGCGGCTGTAGATGCAGAGGCACTGGCGGCTGTGGGTGGACGTGCAGAGGCACTGGAGGCTGTGGGTGGAGGTACAGAGACACTGGCGGCTGCAGGTGGACGTGCAGGCTGATGTACACCGGTGCCCACAGCAGAAGCCTGTCTTTTCAGGACGTATGCCTTGAAAATAGCCATGTTGGTGTTGGGCCTGGCATCTGCCTTAACCAGGTACCTGATGAGGTCTTTTGCCTCCTTGCTCTGGTCCTCATAGACATCCTTCATGGACCGACCCTGGAAGTCACCAAACTCCACCATCAAGCAGCCCTGGTCTCCAGTTGCCCGGGCTTCTGCTTGCATTTCCTGCTTCCTCTTGTACTTCTCCACTTCCTCTGCCATCTCTCTAATGTAAGTAGTGTACTGTAGGAACAGTTGTTTATTTTCTGATAATGGGTTTGTGTGTGCTTGCTCAGTGGAAATGCTGAGCACCAAATAAACAGCATAACCCAGTGAGTTTTCCAGAAGCCATCTAAATCGCTGGCCCTGGTACTTCCCAAACTGAAGTTTGCAGTGAGCCAGTACTAAAAACTGGTCACTGGGGTCTCCACTGTTTGTGCGGACATATGTACTGGCCTCTGTCAGCACCTCTTCTTTCAGTTTGGCCCTTCCAGACTCCACATTTTCAAGGCGCTTTGCCTCTGCCGATGGCGCCATGAGGAGTCGGTTTGATGTTGGCGTTTGGCGGCGAAAAACAGGGTATGCGTACATTTTCTGAAATGAAAATCAGAAAGAGACTATTACCTCAAGAAATCGAACAGTACCTGTATAATAAGTGTGTAACAATATATATATATATATATATATATATATATATATTAAGATGCATGACAGATAGAGAGGTACACATACACAACTTCACATAATCAAATTTAAAACCAAACCTTTGATGTTTTTGTTGTGTATTTACAATGTTGTTTGGTTATAGCGGTCTCGTTATGTCCTGTCCTAGTAGCTAAAAAAAAGATAGAGAGGAACACATACACAACTTCACAGACCAACACACACTTCACATAATCAAATTTAATACCAAACCTTTGATGTTTTTGTTGTGTATTTACAATGTTGTTTGGTTATATCTGTCTCATTATGTCCTGTCTTAGTAGCTAAAAAAAGATAGAGAGGAACACATACACTACTTCACAGACCAACACACACTTCACATAATCAAATTTAAAACCAAACCTTTGATGTTTTTGTTGTGTATTTACAATGTTGTTTGGTTATAGCGGTCTCGTTATGTCCTGTCTTAGTAGCTAAAAAAAAGATAGAGAGGTACACATACACTACTTCACAGACCAACACACATTCACATAATCAAATTTAAAACCAAACCTTTAAAACCAAACCTTTGATGTTTTTGCTTTGTATTTACACTGTTGTTTTGTTATTTTTTGTATTTACAATGTTGTTTGGTTATATCTGTCTCATTATGTCCTGTCCTAGATTTTTTTTTTAAAGTGTGTGTGTAACGACATTATAACATGCTACACGTAAGAAAGAGACTATTACCTCTAGAAATCGAAGCGATACCTGTACGTTAAGTGAGTAACAAATGCATGACAGATAGAAAGGTACACATACACAATTTCACAAACCAACACACACTTCACATAATCACATGTAAAACCAAAACTTTGATGTTTTTGCTTTGTATTTACACTGTTGTTATGTTATTTCTGTCTCATTATGTCCTGTTCTAGTAGCTAAAAAAAAAAAAAAAAAAAAGTGTGTGTAACGGCATTATAACATGCTACATGTAACCATATTACTGTGGTAATAAACATGGCCATGACCATAAACTGGCCTGATGATGAGTTTTCTACGGAGGACAGGAATCCCTGATATATTAATTATGTAAAGTCGAATATGAAGTATGTAATTTGATGGGGGAGGCTGGTAACGATTCTATGGGCCCAGGCTCAGATGTCACTAGTGTTATTACCAAATATAAGTAATTTTTGTTTAATCATTATGTTTAATTATAGGGCCCAGAAGCAATGACTTCGCACACAATACACACATCATTGTTGACATCAATATAGCTTAACGTTAACGGACGATGATTATAACTTATCTGATCATTAGCGACATGTTTTGCTATGTATTTATCATGGGGAAAGTTACAGGTTGACAGGTACTAAGGAAAACCTGTGCTGTACATGTTAGCGAACTACATTGGCACGAGTCATTTTCTAAAAATACACACTGTATATAAACAAATGATATTAAAATAAAACAAAGCGATACATCATAGTCTTACCTATAGCAAAGATGACGATCATAATAACGGACGACGGCTATTGGTCAAAAGTAAGCCAGAGGAGAGAAACGCGATTGGTCAAAAGTAAGCCACGGGACGAAACGCGAGTAGTCAAAAGTAAGCCACAGGAGCGAAACGCGATTGGTCAAAAGTAAGCCACAGGGGAAACGCGATTGGTCAAAAGTAAGCCACAGGAGGAAACGCGATTGGCTCACGTGGGCTTACTTTGGGCTTACTTTGGCTCAACCGGTGGAAAGCAGTAGGCGCAAGCGAGAGGTAGCGGGATCGATGCCCGCATTCTCCAATTGGGGTGCTGACCTTTTACACTCAATTCAAGGGGCACTCCCTAGATGTGCTTTTGCAGTCAAAAAGTTTTGTCGAACGGGCTCCTGCACACACTCCTGTCCAAAGCAGATCCCAATGAGATTTGAACTCAGATCGCTGGATTCAGAGCCCAGGGTGCTAATCATTACACCATGGAGCCTGGGCAGGGACTGCCTTTTCTCACCGAGCAGCAGAGAGTTAAGTCATTCAGCCTAGAAGCGCGATAGCAAAGAGCCAGCGAAGGCTTTGCT
>JARQWZ010005470.1:0-76760 GCA_033150135.1 Gobio occitaniae
TCCAAAAGCAACCCTTAACAAACTGAACAGAATGTGCAGAATGCAGCCGCTCGAATTCTGTCTGGAACCCGGACAGGCGATCACGTTTCCCCTGCACTTGAATCCTTACACTGGCTCCCTGTTAGATTCTGTGTTGATTTTAAAATTCTAATGCTTACCTACAAGGCTTTGCATGGACT
The DNA here is from genome assembly GCA_033150135.1 of Gobio occitaniae. NCBI lineage: Eukaryota > Metazoa > Chordata > Actinopteri > Cypriniformes > Gobionidae > Gobio > Gobio occitaniae. The sequence continues at coordinate 180 of JARQWZ010005470.1, forward strand.
TACACCTCTCTATATCACTGAGCTTTTAACCCCATACAAACCACTACGTGAACTTCGCTCCTCTGAAGCTGGCCTTTTAATCGTTCCCAAAACTAAACTTAAATCCAGGGGTGAGAGGGCCTTTTCATCAAATGCTCCAAAACTCTGGAACTCCCTGCCTGTGGAGATTAGGCAAGCGGAATCACTTAGTGTTTTTAAATCTTCCCTGAAAACCTATTTGTTTCGGCTAGCTTTTATATAAATTGTTTATAATTGCCGTATTATTGTTATCTAATCCTACATTTCATAATGTTTGTATTTTATTATATTTTTTTGCATGTTGTGTGTTTTGTGAAGCGCTTTGGGATGCATTTTAAAGGCGCTATATAAAATAAAGTCTATTATTATTATTATTATTATATAATGACAGATAGAGAAGCGATGGATCTGATTGTTTGAAGGACTATCCAATTGCGTACAGTCATTTGAACTATGCCAGTTGATCACGCCTCTTGTGCAGTAGAAAAATACAAAGCAGGACCAGTGTTCAGTCTTAAAAGATTGAGCCAGACAAGCGAAGACATTCTTGGCCCAGCAAAAAAACCCAGGTATGTATTGAACTGTGGACTAACTGTATTGTTGCATCCCTATTATGCACGTTATTTAAGCCATACGTGTCGATTATCCCAAGCTTACGTGGCAGATAATGTGATGCTATTTTCACAAGTACTAATCTAGCCTATACATGTCTGAATCGATCACTATAACTATATACATTTTGTATTACTAAATGAGTATTGTTATTTCTGTTGTTTTAGAACCACTAATACTACGGTCCCAAACTACTGTATCATTATGCCATCCATCTGCTACTTGTACTACAATTCATCAAGCCATTAAAGTGTACTTCGTCCTTGTGCTGCACTCTTTACACCGGCCAACAGCGTAGGAGACGGACACAGGCTAGAACGAAATTGTTGAATGAAGTCGTTATTTCTTTTTTGTTTTTTGTGCACAAAAAAGCATCCTTGTCACTTCATAACATTAAAGGGTTAGTTCACCCAAAAAATGAAAATTCTGTCAGTAATTACTCACCCTCATGTTGTTCCAACCATGTAAGACCTTCGTTCATCTTCGGAACATAATTTAGTATATTTTTGATGAAATCTGAGAGCTGTCTCACTCCTCCATAGGCTTTCAGAGGGACTGAAACTTGATGGCCCAGAATAGTAAGTAAAAACGTCATTTAAGGAGTCCAAATGACTACAGTGGCTCTGTATTAAGTCTATCATGCGACGAAAATACTTTTTGAGCGGAAAAACAACAAAAATAACGACTTTATCACACTATTATTGTTGTTCAATTTGAGCCTCTGACGAGAGTTCGCGGGAGTGCCACGACGCATGCGCGAGAACTGAGATTACGGCTGGCTGGCCGCTTATTGGCCACTTATTTGACTGGCTGCTCACTCTTTCGGAGTAGAGTTAATCTCAGTTCTCAGCGCATTGCGTCGTGGCACTCCCGCAAACTCTCGTCAGAGGCTCAAATTGAACAACAATAATAGTGTGATAAAGTCGTTATTTTTGTTGTTTTTCCGCTCAAAAAGTATTTTTGTCGCATGATAGACTTAATACAGAGCCACTGTAGTCATTTGGACTCCTTAAATTATGTTTTTACTTACTATTCTGGGCCATCAAGTTTCAGTCCCTCTGAAAGCCTATGGAGGAGTGAGACAGCTCTCAGATTTCATCAAAAATATACTAAATTATGTTCCGAAGATGAACGAAGGTCTTACATGGTTGGAACAACATGAGGGTGAGTAATTACTGACAGAATTTTCATTTTTGGGTGAACTAACCCTTTAAGATTGAACCAGTGGAGTCACATGGACTATTTTAACAGTATCTTTACTAACTTTCTGGGCCTTGAAAGCGGTAATTAATGTGTCTATTAATGAATTTCTGTCTATTGCACCCCGCCCACTATATTCTGTCTAGACTGGCCAATGGGCATGTGCAGTCATAAGCGCGAGTCTCAGATTATGTAAACCAGAGCTTCTAACGATTGCGGCAGGGATGCATTGACTTTAACAAGCAGCGATTGGCTCTTTAACTTTACTTCTTTATGGGCTTCTGTCATATTGTCATATTTCTCCCATTCATAGTAATGGGAGTGAATCATCTTTCTTTATCAAAAAATATCTTAATTTGTGTTCAGAAGGTGAACGGAGGGCTTACGTGTTTGGAACAAAACGTGAGGGTGAGTAATTCATGACAGAAATTTCATTTTTGGGTGAACTATCATTTTAACTCTCATCAATTTATTGCTTAACATGGCGGATATGGGTTCGCTGTGATCATAGGTTTTCGATTCGATTAAAGAACGAATTTTGACAATTCAGAACGATTTGATTCACATTAAAATTCGATGTGATTCGATTAATTCGATTCGATTATGCATTTTTTTTATATGCATTCATAGGATTATTAAAAATGCTTCCCCCTAATGTGTCTTAGTCAGGGTGTGAATAACACAGCGGCCTTCAGAGGTCAGAGAGTGGGCAAAAAAACGCCAACACTTTACAATAAGGTTCATTAGTTTAACATTAGTTAACTACATTAGTTAACATGAACTAATGAACTGCACTTTTATTTTACCTTTGTTAATTTCAACATTTACTAATGCATTATTAAAATCTTGTTAACATTAGTTAATGCACTGTGAACTAACATGAACAAACCATGAACAGCTGGATTTATATTAACTAACATTAACAAATATTAACTAATGCTGAACAGAGGTGTTGCAAAATAAAACATAATACCAGGTTAGTTGGTTAGGTCAAGTTAACTAATGCATTAAGTAATGTTAACTAATACATCCTTATTGTAAAGTGTTAAAAAAAAAAAAAAACCTTTAGTCCATTATTAATGTTAGTTCATATTAGGCTACTTTATTGTTTTATTTTTATTACACACTTTACTTCCTATATATAAAATGGCATTTATAGAAATGTACATAAGCCAGAATTTTAAAAGGCTTTAAAAGTATTGTTAGTTAACGCTAACTATTGCGTATGATAATGTTAATGGCTACACAACCTTATTAAAGTGTTCCTGGCATTAATGCGCATCTGATTGATATATAAACCGCACGCTCTTATTTCAGTGTTGGTAATGTTGTAGCATTTGTTTTCTTTTTTTTGCAATGGCCTGTTAAGCTATAATGTGAAATATGTGAGTTTTTTTTAAGCATTCTATCTATTTTGTTTTGTATTTAATTTGTTAAAATGATATCGCCTATTTTCCCAGTTCTCTGTTAGGTTATTTCCAACACACACTTCTTTAGTCTTTCAGCTGAAGATGAGGAGGAAAGACACGTTAAGTCCCACTAACAGTGACTGCAATTCATCTAATACACAGGTCTAAGGCTATAAACATACATTTAACATCTAAATGAAAGATACACACATTTACTACACTAAACGACATTTGCACACACTCAAGCCACCAAACCTATAATAATATATTATATGTGGAGAAACTTATTAAGAGGGAAAACCCTGGGCTCTAATTCGGCGCGCGGGCGGCAACATTAAACAAACACACGCGGGAATAAAACTCCACAATCACATCCAACTCTTAGCAGAAAAGCACATAAATAAACGTATTCCGGTTTTATGGCACTTCTATAACTCATATGAACTGGAAAAGTCACTTAATTCACTCTTTAAAGCGGAGACCTACCTGACTGTCTGTCTCCAGTCGCGGCTGTTCAGACTGAGCATGCGCGCGCAGGTCCCTCACAAATGACGTCACTCACAGAACGAACTCAAAATATTATTTATAAACAAAAATGCATATTTCCCCTCTGTCTTGCAGAACAAAATGAAGATAATGAACGAAAAGTAAAAGAAAAAATTAATTGTTCAACACAATTATCAGAATTTCAACTTTACCAAAATAAACATAAATAAACGTTTGCTGGAACAGTAAAAAAAAAAAAACCCTCTCAACGCTAAAAGCAGTTTATATTTGTGTTTTGATACCAAAGCCAGGAAAAAAATAAGAGATTATTAGATTAGATAATTTACGCCCCATAGCATTACTAACATATTAGAGGGTTTAATGAGGAGGAATATTCGGCGGGTATGGAAGAAAATGACGTTTACTTGGTGGAGTGGCGCAAAGGCATTAAAGAGCCGATAGGAGGCTGGCCGGTTTATGAGGCCTCCATCATCAAGATAGCAGGTACTTATTTTTATTATCCTATTTCCAATATATTACTGTTGTGTTCATTCTTTACTATTCTGTATAGTATAACAAGAATGTATCAGTAAAACATTATTTTTTCTTTTTTTCTGTTAACTTAATTATCATGACCGCGTAGTTTTGACGAAGTAGCCTTTATCTTAGCATTAGGGGAGACCGGGTATAGTTGTAACACGGGGAGAGTTGTAACGCTACAATTTCCACGAATCAGGGATAAGATCGTAGTCATGTGACAGTTTCAGTTTTTTTAGACTTCCTTTATGATCCCACATGGAGGTGTTGCTGTCTGTGTTGCCATCTCTCATGAAGCTACGGCCAAAAATCAAATTCTGAGGTAAGAAAGTAAAAAAAAATAACAAGATAATATTTTTTTTAGTACTTCTAATGTTGTAGATAATGTTGTATGAGTTATATCAGGTCAAACTTTAGTTTCTCAAGTAAAGAATGGTGTATCAACCTCCTGCTAATTTCAAAGTACCATGCTAATACAGCTAGCTAAACAGTGGGTGACAGTGGTGGGGTAGGTTGTAACACGTGTTTGAAAAGTGTTACAACCATCCCCATACATACAAATATGAATTTTTTTGTGATTTTAATCATTCTACAGAATGCCTAGAACTTGGGTGAGAAAAACAGATCATGGAGTCGATGCCAGTCTTTTAAAAAGAGCAGCAGAGGAAGTTATGAAAGGAAGGTCTGTCAGGGCAGTGGCAAAATCCCATGGAATCTGCCATGTCACCTTGAACAGATATTGGCGAAAATATAAAGAACTGAAACAGCAGGGATTGAGGGGCCTTCCTCGTGTAGGATACTACAGTCCTCACAAGGTCTTCACCAGGGAGCAGGAGGAGACTTTGTCTCAGTATATAAGCCAGGCAGCCGATATATATACTATGGGCTAACTCCACGTGAGGTGAGCATGATGCATAAGCGTCTTGAGAACAGGGTAGAAAAGGCAAGATTTAAGACATCTTAATTTGTATTCGACCTTTTATGCAAACTTATTTTATTCATCATTCACAAAAATGTAATTGTTTAATATCAGGTAAAAGTTAAATAAATACCAACACATACATTTAGACAATTTTAAAAAAGTGTCTCTACTCGGACATCATGTTATGATTTCTTTTAGGTCAGAAAGTTTGCTTACCAACTCGCGGTGGAATTCAAAATACAACATCCACAAACCTGGAATGAGAAGAAAATGGCAGGGCCTGATTGGTTTAGCTCATTTATGAAGCGGAACCCCAGACTTTCAGTGAGGAGTCCGCAGGCAACTAGCCTTTCAAGAGCCACCAGTTTCAATCGTGCTAACGTGGAACTCTTCTTCAGTCGTCTGAGGGAGGTGATAGACAAAAACGCGTTTGATGGCAGTGACACATGGAATGTCGATGAAACCGGCGTGACAACTGTCCAGGCACCATCCCGAGTCGTAGCACCTACCTCCTCAGAAAGGGAAAGAACTTTACAAATAAAACTTAAGGAGCTTGAAGAACAGCTACCCAAGCCAGACACTCTTAAGAGAAAGAGTAAACCCTCAATGAAACTCCTAGAGGCCGCAGAGGTGAGAGAAGAACCAGCAGCTAAGAAAAAGGTGAGTGTTTGCCAGAACTGTTTGAGTAGCCTATATATATATATATATATAAATAAAACAAATATGTTTGCATAATTGCACTTAGGGCTATTTACAGTCAATGATTTATGTTTAAGGTACAGCTCACAGACCTACCAAATTATCTAAAGGTGTGGAATGAAAGAAAAATTGATCATCTACAGCGTGTGATAAATCAGCTGAGAGAAGAGAACATGAATCTAAATAAAGAGAATGAGAGGCTGAAAGATGAAATCCTTAAAAGTAAGTACTCAGTCTCACATGATCCTTCAGAAATCATTTGAATATGAAATGTATTGTCAATGTTGGAAACAGATGTGCTGCTTAATATTTTTTCATAACCTACCGGTGATATTTTTCCAGGATTCTTTGATGAATTAAAAAGTTAAAAAGAACAGCATTTAATTTACACGTGTGTGTGTGTGTGTGTGTGTGTGTGTGTGTGTGTGTGTGTGTGTGTGTGTGTGTGTGTGTGTGTGCGTGTGTGTGTGTGTGTGTACGTATGTGCTTACACTAACCACAGTTAACTGTATTTTTCCAAATTTATTCACATTTAATTTTACGTTCACAGAAATCCCACCTCTCCTTATGGCTACAGAGAACTTACTCCAAGAGGTTAGAATAATTGTTTACATAATGTAAAGCACAGTTATGCATTAATTATATGATTTACTAATGACAATGCTCCACATTGCCTTTTTTTTTTTTTTTTTTTTTTACTTTTTAGAGTTTTTGGGTTGCTCAGTATTAATATTTCTGCCTTCTTATTTTAGCCCATGAAATCAAAGGCAGATGTCCCTTACGTAAGATTTAAATCTAATTCATTACTTTGTTTGTCATTATCATTATTTTTGTTGTTTTTGGTGAAGTTTACAATAGCTTGTGGAATTTGTTGCACATTTTTATATCTGTTAACATATGATATAGATTACAAAAAAAAAAACTATATACTTGTATATTGTACTAGGGCCATGATCATGAACAGATTTGTAAACGGCATCTAAACAGGGAATAGTCTGCTATGTAAATGTTTCTCTAATGTACAGTGATTTGTTTCTAATAAATGAATTTCTCTCTTTCAGATGTCAAAGACTCCATCTCATGTTCCCCTCTCACATGCTGCTAAAGTAAGTATTAGCTGCTTTTTTTTGTCTGCGCCACATGCTATGTCACATTCTAAGCATAACTATTGAAATAATGACTTTTCTAAGAGATTTTTGTTACATTTATAATAAGCTGTGAAATTAATTTAAATAATTTTAAAGAAATTACAACAGAACAAGTCATAATTCATACCACAGCTACATGCAAACTACTATACTGTATATTAAATCTCTGCATTTTGTGGTATAATCATCCTGTTAGAAGAGCCACATTTACATCTTTCGATCATTAACTTATATTTTAAACAATTGTCCAGTACTATTGCTAACATATCCATTTGCTCTGTTAAATTTAGCCTGTGGAATCAAATGCAGATGTCCTTGATGTAAGTTGTGCACTTTTAACTATTTTAATTTTATTTCACTTTCAAATATACTTGTCAAGTCAGGAACATTATTCATAGCATCCTAGTGTAAGACCAGGCTAGTACTGAAGTACCGGTACTTGTGACATCCCTAATGCGTAGGTGTTATTTAATTAATCATTATCATGAAGTTGATTGCTTGTGTCAAGATTTATAGTAGAGATATATTTTGGAGGAACGCTTTGGTCTGTTCTCACCCAAAATCAACTAGATTACTTCAGAAGACATTTATTACACAACTGCAGTCTTTTGGCATACAAATTAATTTTTTTCTGCCTTTTTCAGAACATAGAAACTCTGTACTTGCATTGTATGGGTATATACTAGGGCTGTCTAAAGATTAATCACGATTAATCACATCCAAAATAAAAGTTTGTGTTTACATAATATATTTGTGTGTACTCTGTATAATTTTTATGTTTATATAAATATTCATGTATATATTTAAGAAATATTTGCATGTATATACTGTATACATTTATGTAATTTATATTATATATAAATAAATATATACATGCTTGTGTGTGTTTTTATATACAAATAATAATTATGCACAGTTCACACACATATATTATGTAAACACAAACTTTTATTTTGGATGTGATTAATCGTGATTAATCTTTTGACAGCCCTAGTATATACCCATATATACCTCAATCAAAATATCACGTCTTATGTCACTTATGTCTTATAAGCAGTAATGTTTTGATAGTTGTGCAACGTTGTGATATTTTATACTATTTTATGATGCTCAGTGTTATGTGTTTTGTTTTTAAAGGATTAGTTCACTTAAGAATGAACATGTCCTGATGATTTGCTCACCCTCATCTCATCAAAGATTTTCATGTCTTTCTTTCTTCAGTGGAAAAGAAAGTAAGTTTTTTGTGGATCATTCCAGGATTTTTCTGCACACAATGGACTTCAATGGGAACCAACGGTTGAAGGTCCAAATCAATCAATGCAGTTTCAAAGGAGGCTCTGACCGATCCCAGCCTATGTCCGTCTAAGAAAATACCATTCTGATGTGATAATATAATCACTGGCATGTCGCAGAGCAGCGCAAGATGAGCAATTTAGGTTAGAAAAGTTTATAAATGTTTATTTTGTCTTGAAAATGACAGTGTTTCAATTGATTAGACCCTATTCCTTGTCTGGGATTGGTCAGAGCCTCTGAAGCCCTTCCTCTGAAACTGCATTGATTTGGACCTTCAACCGTTGGATCCCATTGAAGTCCATTATGTGCAGAAAAATCCTGGAATGTTTTCCTCAAAAAACATCATTTCCACTGAAGAAAGAAAGACATGAACATCTTGGATGAGATGGGGGTGAGTAAATGATCAGGAAATTTTCATTTTGAAGTCAACTAATCCTTTAATTATATCTGCTTTACAGGTGCCGAAGGCTCCATCCAAGACTTCTCTGTCTGGTTCTGCTAAAGTAAGTATTTTGTTTTCGCCTTGCAAAAATATATGGTGCAGTTACATTGCTTTGTTAATTCTTAAAGGGATAGTTCACCCAAAAATGAAAATGTGATGTTTATCTGCTTACCCCTGGGCATCCAAGTTGTAGGTGTCTTTGTTTCTTCAGTAGAACACAAATGAAGATTTTGAACTCCAAACGTTGCAGTCTGTCAGTCGTATAATGCATGTCAATGGGAACAGTTTAGAGTATGAAAGCTATCTGGCCATCTTGCTTTCAGTCCGCGATTAGCTTTCTTTGTTTTCTTCATTACAGTTAAAGTAACCTTTGCTTTTCGCCAGTCCCTCACAAGTTTCTCACTCACTCCAAACTTTCTTTCTGCTGCTCGATTACCGTTTTCGGCTGCATACTTTTGCAGAATAGGATTTTCTTTTTGGGGGGCATTTTGTTTTTGTTCAGTCTTTCTCAGTTGTCTTTAAGTTAATATTTCAGTATTTATAACACACTCAAACACACGTGCATACAAACTCTCTCACATACACACCAACACGCACCCCCACCCCCTGTGTGTGTGTGTGTGTGTGTGTGTGTGTGTGAGAGAGAGAGTTTGTGTGCACGTGTGTTTGAGTGTGTTTTAAATGCATTTACAAAGCAATTAATTGGTTTTAACTCTGAATCATTTTTTGAGGTGTGTTGTGGTAAAAATAGCTACAGTTGGCGCCAGTTGATTGCCGAGTGCAACCATTCTACGTCATCAACCTAGAATGCAAACAAAATGGCGCCGCCCATTGTCCAAATATGTAATGGATTTTTTTTAAAATGTGGATCTTTCATGGGTTTTCTTCTATATATTAGTAAGAGACATAATTTATGTTATATTAAGCCATACAAGTCTTAACACCAGGGGATGCCTTTAATTTGTGTTCTACTGAAGAAACAAAGACACCTACATCTTGGAACGCCTGGGGGTAAGCAGATAAACATCACATTTTCATTTTTGGGAACTATTCCTTTAATGGAGTGTGTAAAGGTTTGTTGGTAAGCTCTTCCTTCTTGCCATTATAGTTTACCAGCAACAGTCTGCCTTTAATAACTTTGTTGACTTTAATTTTTCTTTTCTTTTTTTAGTGTTCCAGTGATGCTAATTATGTAAGTACATTTTGTTGAGGATTACGGTCTGCACATACAGATTTGTTATGCATTTCTGCAATGGGTGAAATGGCTAGATAAAAAAATAAACAAATTGATTTGAAAATAATGTATATTGTAAATATCTTTTTACGTTATCACAACTACAGGTGGAGTTAGCACATGGCACAGGTATAAAAATCCCAAAGCATCAACGGACTTCTGCCCTTCAGGCCCAAACAGCCACTTCAATGGTGCGTGTTCTTTTAATGGCCGCCTTCCCACTGGAGGTTCTGATCCACAGCAATTTGAAAGGTAAACGGTTTCAAATGCAAAGTCAAGATCTTTGGTATTAATCTTAGTTTAAAAAAAGGCTAATTCTACATCTCCTTCATTATTTTATTTAAGATCCAAAACATACGCATACAAATATCTTTCAAATCCAGCCATGTAGTTATTTTTCTTTACTTTCACTGTTAAAGCAACACTAGGTAACTTTTGGCGCTTTTAGGTAACTTGATAAACAAAACTGCATTCATCTTTTTTGAAGAGCGTTGTAGCCAGAGCTACTTTTCTCTGTTTACTTCTATGACGACTCACGTAGGTACTGTGCTTCTCCGCAGTGGTGCGACCCCAACCAGACTAAAATACTCTGAATATTATTATATGTTTAAATGTGTATCATAGTGATTCAGGATAAGACACAAACATGGTTTGGAAATTGGATTCATGATGTATGCACTAATTATATTAATTTAGTACATTTTGAGCTCAAGAAAAATACATAGTGTTGCTATTAAGGCAAACAAAAATATATGAAGACAATTGTGCATGCCTTCTGTACCCTATTTTAAATGTTCATGTATTGTATTGTCTTTTTTAGGGGGAAAGAGTAAAACTGACGATAGTGCTGAGAGAAGGAGTGCCCTTGACAAGGAAACCATGGCAGCCATATATGGTAAATCAAGACTTGCGGTGCATCCAAAATCTCTGCATAAGTAGTAGGTCATCAGGATGCTTTTGGCCTACGTTTTTTTTTTTTTTTTTTTTTTAAATACTATGAATTCGGACATACTCTGTTTTTTACTTTATAGTAGAGAAGTATTTGATTTCAGACGCAGAGTGAGGAAAATTTCCTAGAAAATGTCAAAAATTGTCATCATTTACTCACCCTCATGTAATTCCAAACCTGTAAGACTTGTGTTCATCAACAAAACACATGCAGATATTTTCATTAAATCTAAAAGCTTTCTGTCCCTCATTTGACAGCCTACATAACTACCACTTTGTTGCTTCAAAAAGTTCATAAAAAGATTGTAAAGTGAATTCATATGAACTGAATGATTTCAAAAACCCCTTATGACGACAATGAAAACGAGGACCGTGACGTCGCCCGGTATGGCGCAGCCGGGGCCCCACCCTGGAGCCAGGCCTGGGGTTGGGGCTCGTATGCGAGCGCCTGGTGGCCGGGCCTTCCCCCACGGGGTCCGGCCGGGCTCAGCCCGAAGGAGCGACGTGGGGACACCTTCCCGTGGGCTCACCACTCACAGGAGGGACCGTAAGGGGCCGGTGCGGAGAAGATCGGGCAGCAGTTGAAGGCAGGAGCCTAGACAACCCGATCCCTGGACACGGAAACTGGCTCTTGGGACATGGAATGTCACCTCACTGGCGGGGAAGGAGCCTGAGATTGTGCGTGAGGTTGAGAGGTTCCGACTAGAGATAGTCGGAATCACCTCTACGCACGGCTTGGGCTCTGGAACCACACTCCTCGAGAGAGGATGGACTCTTCACCACTCTGGAGTTGCCCATGGTGAGAGGCGGCGGGCTGGTGTGGGTTTGCTTATAGCCCCCCAGCTCTGCCGCCATGTGTTGGAGTTTACCCCGGTGAACGAGAGGGTCGTTTCCCTGCGGCTTCGGCTCGGGGATAGGTCTCTCACTGTTGTGTGTGCCTACGGGCCGAACGGCAGTGCAGAGTACCCGGCCTTTTTGGTGTCCCTGGGAGGGGTGCTGGAAAGTGCTCCGACTGGGGACTCCGTCGTTCTACTGGGGGACTTCAACGCCCACGTGGGCAATGACAGTGACACCTGGAGGGGCATGATTGGGAGGAACGGCCCCCCTGATCTGAACCCGAGTGGTGTTCAGTTATTGGACTTCTGTGCTAGTCACGGTTTGTCCATTACGAACACCATGTTCAGGCATAAGAGTGTCCATCAGTGCACATGGCACCAGGACACTCTAGGTCGTAGGTCAATGATCGACTTTGTGGTCGTTTCATCTGACCTGCGGCCGTATGTCTTGGACACTCGGGTGAAGAGAGGGGCGGAGCTGTCAACTGATCACCACCTGGTGGTGAGTTGGATCCGATGGCGGGGGAGGAAGCTGGATAGACTCGGTAGACCCAAACGTACTGTAAGGGTCTGCTGGGAACGTTTTGCCGAGTCTCCTGTCAGAGAGATCTTCAACTCCTGCCTCCGGCAGAACTTCGACCGGATCCCGAGGGAGATATTGAGTCCGAATGGACCATGTTCTCCACCTCCATTGTCAAAGCTGCCGCTCGGAGCTGTGGCCGTAAGGTCTCCGGTGCATGTCGAGGCGGCAATCCCCGAACTCGGTGGTGGACACCGGAAGTAAGGGATGCCGTCAAGCTGAAGAAGGAGTCCTATCGGGCCTGGCTGGCTTGTGGGACTCCTGAGGCAGCTGACAGGTACCGGCAGGCTAAGCGGACTGCAGCCCGGGTGGTTGTGGAGGCAAAAACTCGGGCCTGGGAGGAGTTCGGTGAGGCCATGGAAAAGGACTATCGGCTGGCCTCGAAGAGATTCTGGCAAACCGTCCGGCGCCTCAGGAGGGGGAAGCAGTGCCCTACCAACGCTGTTTACAGTGGCGATGGGCAGCTGTTGACCTCAACTGGGGATATCGTCGGACGGTGGAAGAAATACTTTGAGGATCTCCTCAATCCCGCCATCACGCCTTCCATTGAGGAAGCAGAGGCTGGGGGCTCAGAGGAGGACTCGTCCATCACCCGGGCTGAAGTCACCGAGGTGGTCAAGAAACTCCTCGGTGGCAAGGCACCGGGGGTGGATGAGATCCGCCCTGAGTACCTCAAGTCTCTGGATGTTGTGGGGCTGTCTTGGCTGACACGCCTCTGCAACATCGCGTGGCGGTCGGGGACAGTGCCTCTGGGATGGCAGACCGGGGTGGTGGTCCCTCTTTTTAAGAAGGGGGACCGGAGGGTGTGTTCCAACTACAGGGGGATCACACTTCTCAGCCTCCCCGGGAAAGTCTATGCCAGGGTACTGGAGAGGAGAATACGGCCGATAGTAGAACCTCGGATTCAGGAGGAACAGTGTGGTTTTCGTCCGGGCCGTGGTACACTGGACCAGCTCTATACCCTCTACAGGGTGCTGGAGGGTTCATGGGAGTTTGCCCAACCAGTCCACATGTGTTTTGTGGATTTGGAGAAGGCATTCGACTGTGTCCCTCGCGGCATCCTGTGGAGGGTGCTCGGGGAGTATGGGGTCCGGGGTCCTTTGCTAAGGGCTGTCCGGTCCCTGTACGACCAAAGCAGGAGTTTGGTCCGCATTGCCGGCAGTAAGTCAGACTTGTTCCCGGTGCATGTTGGACTCCGGCAGGGCTGCCCTTTGTCGCCGGTTCTGTTCATAATTTTTATGGACAGAATTTCTAGGCGCAGCCAGGGGCCGGAGGGTGTCAGGTTTGGGGACCATGCGGTTTCGTCTCTGCTCTTTGCGGATGACGTTGTCGTGTTGGCCCCTTCTAACCAGGACCTTCAGCATGCACTGGGACGGTTTGCAGCCGAGTGTGAAGCGGCTGGGATGAGGATCAGCACCTCCAAATCCGAGGCCATGGTCCTCAGTCGGAAAAGGGTGGTTTGCCCTCTTCAGGTTGGTGGAGAGTTCCTGCCTCAAGTGGAGGAGTTCAAGTATCTAGGGGTCTTGTTCACGAGTGAGGGGAGAATGGAACGGGAGATTGACAAACGGATCGGTGCAGCTTCTGCAGTAATGCGGTCGATGTACCGGTCTGTTGTGGTGAAGAAAGAGCCAAGCCGTAAGGCGAAGCTCTCGATTTACCGGTCAATCTACGTTCCTACTCTCACCTATGGTCATGAGCTTTGGGTCATGACCGAAAGGACAAGATCCCGGATACAGGCGGCCGAAATGAGTTTTCTCCGCAGGGTGGCTGGGCGCTCCCTTAGAGATAGGGTGAGGAGCTCAGTCACTCGGGAGGACCTCGGAGTAGAGCCGCTGCTCCTCCACATCGAGAGGGGTCAGCTGAGGTGGCTCGGGCATCTGTTCCGGATGCCTCCTGAGCGCCTTCCCGGGAAGGTGTTTCGGGCATGTCCAACCGGGAGGAGGCCCCGGGGAAGACCTAGGACACGCTGGAGGGACTATGTCCCCCCGGAAGAGCTGGAGGAAGTGTCTAGGGAGAGGGAAGTCTGGGCATCTCTGCTTAGACTGCTGCCCCCGCGACCCGGCCCTGGATAAAGCGGAAGAAGATGGATGGATGGATGGATGAATGATTTAGTCCAAATTTTCTATAGAGACTTGATTGCTTTATATGATCTGTGTCAGTATAGTTTAATTTAACACCATGTCAGCATCTGTGGCTATCTTCATGGCAAAAAACTAAATTACAAAAACAAGTGTTACATATTTACAATAAAAAATAAAAACCAAGCAAACAGAAAAATACATCAATTAATATGATTGCTTTATATGAGATGGTGGTCCAGTGGGTTAAACCACTGAACTGATATGCAGAAGGTTGCTGGTTTGATCCCAGTGGTCGCCACCAGTGTCCTTGAGCAAGGCACTTTACTCCATGTTGCTCCAGGGGGATTGTCCCTGTAATAAGGCCACTGTAAGTCGCTTTGGATAAAAGTGTCTGCCAAATGCATAAATGTATATGATTAGCAGATTTAATTCTAGGCTTTTAGTCACACATAAACATTGATCAGCAAACATAAATAGAAGCCCAGCTGAACCTATGTAAGACGAGGATAGCAAACATACTTGAGCTTCTGTTTACTGTGAATAAAAGCCTCAATCATATAAAGAAATCAAGTACCTTCTGAAAATTTGGACTAAACAACTCAATTCATATAGAAGTTTTACATTGCTCAAACTTAGTATTTTGTCTCGTTTCCAGTCCGAATATCTGAAAATTCTTAAATCAAGATGGTTTTACTAGACAAGTAAAATTAAATTATTTTATTTATTTTTTTTAGAAAACAAAACAATAATTAAAACGAAGAGAGTTTTTGCTTAAAACAAGCAATATTATCTGCCAATTAGGTAATAAAATAAACTTGTTTCCGTTTGAATTTTCTGGAGTGTCTATTTACAATGCAATTACCCCATCTTGTTGGAAAATGCTATTTACACTAACTCCACCTAGCAATAGTGTAGGGGTAAAGCGTGACGCAAGTTTTGATGGAATTCGACTGGAGGTTCCGCCTTTTGCTCGCTCTACTCTTTTTCCATCACGTATCAGATCGGAAAGGCATTTATTTTCAGTAAAACTAAAGAAAATATTTGGAAATAAAGTGTCTAATATGTGTTTAAAAATAAAGTGTTTATCAGATAGGGACAGGTATAGGGAGGGCTTTATTGTCCAAATAAGGCGCCATCCATTTAATAATTATAATAAATATGTAAGGGATCATCAACAGCTAGCTGTACATTAAAGAATTTTAATGCACAATGTGGAGGTAAGTTGTTAATGTAAGTTTGTAGTTGTTGGACTGTAAATAGAGGGACAGAAATCTCTAAATTTTTTATTAAAATATCTGCAATTGTGTCTCAAAGATGAGCAAGAGTCTTATAGGTGCGAGTGTGCGTAATTAATGACAAAATGTAAATTGAGTGAACTAACTATTTAAACATAGCTATGTTTTTTTTTTTTTTTTGTCTCTTACAGTGGCAGTCAAGAAGAGGTTTCCCAATGTGTCCAGGGGAGCTTTGGGTATTGCAGTGAATTCCAAGCTGGGGGAACTGAGACTTCTTGAGAAAAAAAAATGCTAATTTTGTAATATATTGTTTTTTGTTGTTTCAAATTAATGTTCCGTACTTGATTCAAATGTGTTATATGGTCACATTTTAGACATCAAATAAAAGATTTTATTCAAATGTTACATTGTGAATGTATTTTCCTGGACTGAAATATATGGAGGGCAAAATATATTTTAAAAATGGCCAAAAAATATATTGGTAGAAAATATATTTTCACATATATTTCAAAATATACAAAAAATGGCCAAAAAACATATTTGCAAAAATATATTTTAAAATATATGTAAATATATTTTAAAATATATTTTTTGCAAATATATTTTTTGGCCATTTTTTGTATATTTTGAAATATATGTGAAAATATATTTTAAAATATATTTTTTTACCGTATGGGTCCTGACACAATCTGTTCTCAGAGGAGGGTTTCTGACAGGAAAATGTATTTTCTGAAGCGATTTTGACCTCAAATCACGGTACATTCATGATTTTTAAAAAGTAAGGGGGACATTTCAATATTATAAAATATATCCTGACACAATCTGTTCTCAGAGGAGGGTTTCTGACAGGAAAATGTATTTTCTGAAGTGATTTTGACCTCAAATCACGGTACATTCATGATTTTTAAAAAGTAAGGGGGACATTTCAATATTATAAAATATATCCTGACACAATCTGTTCTCAGAGGAGGGTTTCTGACAGGAAAATGTATTTTCTGAAGCGATTTTGACCTCAAATCACGGTACATTCATGATTTTTAAAAAGTAAGGGGGACATTTCAATATTATAAAATATATCCTGGCACAATCTGTTCTCAGAGGAGGGTTTCTGACAGGAAAATGTATTTTCTGAAGCGATTTTGACCTCAAATCACGGTACATTCATGATTTTTAAAAAGTAAAGGGGACATTTCAATATTATAAAATATATCCTGGCACAATCTGTTCTCAGAGGAGGGTTTCTGACAGGAAAATGTATTTTCTGAAGCGATTTTGACCTCAAATCACGGTACATTCATGATTTTTAAAAAGTAAGGGGGACATTTCAATATTATAAAATATATCCTGACACAATCTGTTCTCAGAGGAGGGTTTCTGACAGGAAAATGTATTTTCTGAAGTGATTTTGACCTCAAATCACGGTACATTCATGATTTTTAAAAAGTAAGGGGGACATTTCAATATTATAAAATATATCCTGACACAATCTGTTCTCAGAGGAGGGTTTCTGACAGGAAAATGTATTTTCTGAAGCGATTTTGACCTCAAATCACGGTACATTCATGATTTTTAAAAAGTAAGGGGGACATTTCAATATTATAAAATATATCCTGACACAATCTGTTCTCAGAGGAGGGTTTCTGACAGGAAAATGTATTTTCTGAAGCGATTTTGACCTCAAATCACGGTACATTCATGATTTTTAAAAAGTAAGGGGGACATTTCAATATTATAAAATATATCCTGACACAATCTGTTCTCAGAGGAGGGTTTCTGACAGAAAAATGTATTTTCTGAAGTGATTTTGACCTCAAATCACGGTACATTCATGATTTTTAAAAAGTAAGGGGGACATTTCAACTGAATAAAATATATCCCATTCTCACTCCCAGGGCGTCGAAAAACGAAGCATGGTCAAGTGCCTTCCGCGTCGCAATGAAGACATCAAAGGCACCCCTAGGCGTCACTATATTGATTAACAGGGAACTCCATTGATTTCAACTGCTTGCCTTATGCGTCAGATTAAGACGCATAAATCAAACGAGCCTAGTATAATAGCCTATACGTCATCGCAATTTTCTAAAGCTCTGGTAAGAAATAAATATTAAATTTATGAATTTTAGTAGCTAAGTTTCTAGACATAAATGTATTTTTTGTCTATAAATCCCCAATTTAATATTTTCTGTAAAGACTTTTATCTGGATATGTAGGCTATTTTCAGCAACTCCAAAGCTTTAAAATCCATAACACATGCATTATATATATCTTTGTGGTTTTTATATACGGTCTATATATATTATATATTAAAACCCGCACACACTTAAATTATATTTGTAGATTGGAGATGCCCAATGATACACGTATGTCTATTATTGTATAAGCTTAATGTATTTTTATTTATTTTTGACTGCCATTTGCACTTTAGGGTATTTTTACATTAGATGCCAGGATCATTAATAAATTAATTATCAGCTCGCTATTAATGTTATCTGTAGAATATGATCACGTGTATTATCAATATTACCGCTTTTACTGCTGTGGTTCTTATGTTGGCCAATCAAAACACAACATAACATACACTTACACAAAATCAATAGGATATTTTTATGAATTAAAATGATAATTGTTTGTCTATAATTAAGACATTTAAAATAGTGTGCTATACAAAAAATCAATGCCACAACATTTAACTTTATATATATATAATAATATATATATAATTTATGTATTTCTCCTTGGCATTTCGTGGTAAATCTCGTCTCGCTTTCCAGAGTCGACACTGACTCTGAGGCTATTCAGAGCATGATTCGCATGATTCAGAGTCAAGGAATCAACTCTTGGAGTCGACTCCCCATCCCTACACTGCTATATCTCGTCCTTGCACGGTAGGTTCTGGTACAGAAATTAAATAATTTAGATAACGAATTTCAGATTCTGGAATCACTGTGCTATTTTTTGTGAATCATGTCCTATCAGGGTTGTTATATTACGAATAAAAGCCATACCCATAAACCAACTGAATAGTGCTCATGATACCTGACCTGACATGTGATGCGTGCTATATGTCGATGATGGTGCTAATAGTACCAAGATGTCAAGGTGTTAACATGTTGGCTAATACTTTATAATTTGGAGTTTATCAGATACTTTATTATCTGTTATTTTTGTCAAACTGCCATAATAGACAAGTTTATTCATCTGAATAACAATGTTAAAACTTCGCCTAAACTGAAAATAAGATTAGGTTAAAAAAATGTAGGTTACAAATTTTCATTCAAATATTTTATTCAGTACTATTTACAACCAATGGTATATGTGAACATTGAATAATGTTGTTGTTGTTTTTTGTAATATCTGTTTTCTTTGTTTTTCCATAGACTATATAACGAACCCAACAGCTCTTTTAAGAGCTTGTCTACTATCTATCTATCTATCTATTTATTTATCTCTCTCTCTCTCTCTCTCTCTCTCTCTCTCTCTTGGTCCATGTAACATTATTGTTCTATCTGTCGAGTGTATATATACATTCACATGATGGACTTAGAGTTAGAAGAAGAGCTGAGAAACACTGATGATCTTCTTGAAAACTTGCAAGCTCAAGAGGTAAAATAGGCTGCGTTCACACTGCAGGCTGAAACGACCCAATTCCGATTTTTTTTGCCCTTATGCGACCTGTATCTGATCTTTTCATGACAGTCTGAACGACACAGATCCGATCTTTTCAAATGCGACCCAGGCCACTTGGGTATGTGGTCCAAATCCGATACATATCCGATCTTTTGAAATGCGTCTTCAGTCTGAACTGCCAGGTCACATGTATCCGACCCGCACGTCGTTGATACGCGACAAACGTCATCATTGTACGTTGAAGTAGGCGGGAAATTAAAAAAAATAAACAACTATGGCGGACGATGCTGAGACCAGTCAGTGAAAGGGAAGCGAGATTTCTGAATTAATTCATATTTGGGGGGACAGCTCTATTCAGGCCAAACTCGAGGGCTCTTATCTAATTTTCTTCTTAACATGAGAAGGTTGTAATGGTGCTGGCTCCGTTGTGAAAATAACTTTAATAAAGCCAAATGAACTCCAATGCTGACACCCATATTTGGCTACTTCCGTAAACAACAAGTGACGTCGTTGACCGTTGAGTTCTCTTCTGCGCATGCGGGTCACTTCTGGGTCATTTCACGTTCACACAGGAGATCACAAAAGGTCGCATTTAATTGGAAATGTGAACGGCCTTGCAAAAAAATCGCATTTTTTCAAAAAATCGGAATTGAGCATTAAGCCCTGCAGTGTGAACGCAGCCATAGTTATCGTACAAGCATTGAGTTCAGTATATTTTCTTAAAATTGTCCTGTTGGTTTTATACTAGTTTTTAGTTTTAGTTTTTTAGTTAGTTTTTATAAGTCACAATCAATATTAATTTCACCATGAATGTTGCTTTATTTGTCAATAGTATGCAGTTATTAACCCTAACAAGACATTAAGTGATATTTCTTGAACTGTTGGCTAGTCATTTGTTATGCTCTTAGGGAAGACTGAGCAAAAGCAATGTGCAGCCTCTACCCTCACCCCCTACTGTTCAATGGAGAAAGAGGGACAGTCAAGGAGAAATACTTTACAAATACCCAAGAGCCAGAAGGGCAACTGTAGAACGTAAGTATAAGGTACTCACTGTATATGCTAATATAAATGAAAGATATGTATAATGCTCCATATGTGGCAGCCCAAAATGTGAGTCCAGAATCCATACTTATACAATATATATTAATTGCAAAATTGTGCTTCTGATTTGTAAATAGGATACCATAACAACATTTCTGGGAATGTTTAGCTCTATTAAAATTATGTTGTTGTGTATGAGTATCCCTTTATGTGTTTATTTCTTTTTAGCAGGTCCACTAGTCATGGAAGATGACTTGAATGGTGGCCCTGCAAATGCCTCTGAGGCAGCTGGTATACACTGAAACAAAATATTGCTTTGTGGTTGATATTTAAATTGACTTTTTTATATAAATCTGAATAATTTCTATTCATGTTCATGTTTATTAATTTGACTTAGATACCATTCTTGAAGAGCTAAAGAGGTTGTTGGACACTAAGGAAGGTGATACAATTCAAGATCATCAGCCTCGGTCTGCATCCAATGACTGGGCCATTAGAAGTGAAATGAGGGAGGAGAGATGGAAAGAAGCTAGATCTTCACTTGTGGAGAACATTTTGAAAGGAGAGGATGCAAGATCCTCATCCTGCCAACAGTGCAGATCAAATGCAGCCATAGTGTGCTGTAGGGACTGCCTCCCTTACCCTTTCCTCGGTGCAGGCTGTGATGAGAAAAGGCATGGGGTTGTCTTTGCCCTCCATAATAGGGATTCCCTTGTCTCAGGTTTTGTACAGCCTTTACCTCCAACCACAGGATTCCGCCAGACAGCTGGTCACATTTCTGTTAAACATCTTAGTAAGATAATGTTATACTTAGTTGTATTATTGTTGTTTCATTGTGCTCTTAATATATCATGTTTTTAAATATAACTTCTTTGTTGCACAGTTCGACTGCTGCCAGTAGAAGTACACTCTAAAAAAAAAAAAAAGGTTCTATATGGCACCAAAAATGGTTCTTGGCTCGTAATCATAGGGGAACCTTTTTAAGTGCTATATAGCACCAATTTTGGTGCTTCAGTGGTTCTTCAGCGGTTCTCCAGAGGTTCTTCAGCGGTTCTTCAGCGGTTCTTTGACTAAGGTGCTATAAAGCACCGCTAACTATGGTGCTATATAGCACCGCTACCATATACAGAACATGTTAAGATATGGTGCTATATAGCACCAAAAGTGGTTCCCCTATGATTACGACGAAGAACCATTTTTGGTGCCATATAGAACCTTTTGTGATTGCAGTAATGGGATAGTCCTTGTTTCTACAGGCAGGCCCATAACCTTCATCACTATGAATGGAAAGGAAGATTTTTGCATCATATTTTTCTAATATTTATTACCATTTCTTGTTGTCTTATAATTTCATGTAGCTGGTTTTATCTCTTAGGCCGTTACAACCTTAGCATGCCCCACTTGTCCTGTGCTTCGTGTGGACATTCACGAGAGACGTCGTTATCAGAACTTCAGAGGAGTGGTTACTGGCCTGGCAACATTCCTGCAAGTATCCTGTTTACAAAAGATGTGCCAGGAGGAGTTTTTCACTTGTCCAGCATGCACTCCAGAGATGCTAGCTGTATGTGTTGATGGAAATAGCAAACACTATCGTTTTAAAAGCACAGCAAGGTACTTTTCCTTTTTTAATTTAAAGTGATTTTCTTAACTTTGAATGATGTTTAAATGTGCATTCTGAATGTGTTCCTCAAAAGCACAGAGAAAAGGGGATTACTTGACCAACTTTTTATACAGAGTGATGTGGAGGTGTCTGACTTTGTGGACTTTGTCCGCAAAAATAATGATCATGTAAGTATTATGATTTATTTTGGCAGATATTACTGGATAATTTGATATACAGCTTTTCTCATACAATTTTACACATTCCTTAAACAAAATGTATCACTTTGAAAATAGTTAAAACAGGTCCAGAAGATAACATATGATGCTCTCTGACAACATGCTATGTTGGAGATTGTGTAGTTTTAAGAACATAATATAACAGTTAATAGGGGTGTAACGATACACCTATGCCACAGTTCGATTCATATCATGGTTTTGGAGCCAAAGTTCGGTTCGGTTCGGTTCTGTTCTGTTTGTTGTGGAGGCAGGGTTCATGGCAGGGCAATAATTTAACTTTATATTTATTAACGTTATACATTGGTTTCACATTTTTAGAGCAGTTAGCATAACTGAGTAAACTAAAATGAAATAAATGTCTGCACTGTGTACTAGTCAGAAATAATCTACTCATTTGACCATTTACCATAATGTTTATTAAATGTTTATTTATGCACATTTATTTCATAAAAATGTATGTCACTTTAGCCTAATTAAACACATAAATTGTATGAATATGACTAATACTGATTAATAAATAGGTCTATAAGTTAAAGTTATTAAATAGCAGTTTTTGTTAATACTATAAAGTAGCCACCACACTAATTAAAAAATATACAAACTAACATAAAGTGAAAATAAAGTGGCATTTTGGGGTTACGGAAACAACAGTTCATGAACTGTTAATGAAAGATGAAAACTACTCCTGATGAAACGCATGCCTTCCCAGCTAACTCACGTCGAACCAGTTACATGATTTATTGGTACTTTACTTTTATTTCATGACTGTTAATATTTTCTTATTTCTTGGGCTTCACTTTTTAACTTTCCTTGTATAACACTGACTTTTCTGCCATGGTACGTGTGCACAATCAGACAAAACATTCAGTAGTCCTTGGACACATTCGCACACACCCAGACATCCCAGACAAAACATTAAGATACACATACACACATTTTGCGCACATACATGTTTCACTTACACCTTTATATATGACCTTTCTTCCTTAATAAATTTGAGAATGTTATAGTACTGCACTGTGTCTGTGGTTCCTTGAGCATTCTCCCAAGATCTTGCGCTGCAGCTGCTGCCACACATCACAGGGGTGGACATCGACTGATGATTGAGAATATTGATATATTGATAGTCTACCTAAAAGTTAGATTCTAACAGCTGGGGGCTCGTCCGGGATATTCCCAAGAAACACGGGACTGCTGAGAAGTCATCCTCCATCACAGGTAAGTTATCTTTGTATGATTTCCTGTGGTGGTAGGATTGATTGATTGATTGATCCCATAGAAGGTAGAGATAGCCCTGGTGTTCCTGTCCAGGAAGATTTGTCTGTAAGGGTAATGTTTAAATGCACAGTTACCTGAC
The DNA here is from genome assembly GCA_033150135.1 of Gobio occitaniae. NCBI lineage: Eukaryota > Metazoa > Chordata > Actinopteri > Cypriniformes > Gobionidae > Gobio > Gobio occitaniae. Next base: position 23,724 of record JARQWZ010005470.1, read on the forward strand.
AAATATTTTTTGAGTACTCCCTCCAGTGCGAGGAAGACCCGTTTAGATCTGCTCTGACGGGTAAAACATTCTGAGATAGCCCTCCAGTAGGAGGAAGGACCCGTGTAGATCCGATCTGACGGTCAAACAAGTGTTGATGGGAATATTCCGTTTAGACAATTAATAAAAGTAATTGACAAACTGATTGACACCAAATATTTGACAAATTGATAAAGAGACCCCTGTGATGTGGTGTGGTAAACTAACAAAATAATCAAATCACAATTGATTAAGTGAAGGATGGGTCAAAAAATATCAAGACCAGAACAAGGGGAAACACCCCGAGACTGGATGTTTAGAAATAGTTGCGGATACTGGACCGAACTGTATTTATCAAATTTGAAAGGGTGGACTCAGGGAAAAATACAATTGGATCATTGCCCTGAAGATGGTTCTTTTAATCCAGGGGATATGGATAGTGCAGATTCGATGATTAATGGGGGATGGGGAAATCCAGAATGGAATTATAAGTACATGAAAGAGGCATACAATAAATGGAAAGAAATGAAAAAATACTGGGATAAGGGTCCAGAGAGGCCGAAACTCAAAAAAGAAAAACCAGTCACCCCCATACCAGCCAGCGGTAATACCCCATGTCACACCAGTAGAATACAAGTCAGCTGTGGTGACACATGTCCCGGCGGTAGAATTCAAATCGAGCACTTACCAACATAATGTTCCTAAACATAATGTTCCTAAATTAGAGGAATTGAAACAATCCATCCCTGAAACAAAACTATACCACACCCTGACAGAGAGTAGAGACGGAGTAGAGAGTGAGACTGAACTGTGTGTAGCAGGGGGGGGCCACAGCTGATGAACAGAAAACAGAGCCTGCATTTATGTTTGTGAGAAGGGGAAATCACATTTCCATACGCCCCGCTAAGGCGAGGGATATTGAAAGTATATGTAACAATCTGCCTTCTCCCTCTCATCCGGTGAAATATGTCCAGATCCTAAAAAGTCATACACGATATGCAAAATTGACAGGTCCAGATTTTAAAGTAATATTACTCAGAACTCTGGGGGAGGACGTGACAGAGACAGATATAATTGACGGGTGTCCTTCTCTGAGAACAGAAAACGATAAAATGACTGGTAAAGGTACCGCAGATAATCCTAATAAGCTGCTTTGGGAAGAGGAAGAGCATTTAGAGACTTTTTATGAGGAGCTGCAAAAAATGTTAGAAAGAAAGGTGATTTCTAAAAGAGACATTTCATATGCCGTGAACACTAAACAGGAGCCGAAAGAATCAGCCGCAGCTTTCGTAAATAGATTCAAAAAAGCGTGGCAGGACGACTGCCAACCACACAAGATCATATCATACTGTTTATTAACACATGTTTGAACAACATGAATCCAACACAGGCCCAGCTGATAAGAGTAACCACCTCAAGAATTACTGAGTTGTCTGTGGAAGAATTGTGTGCACGAGTGAGGGAATTAGATGCTGCTGGAGGATTTTCAGATAGCAGCGGGGTGACGGTTAAAACTGAACCTGCATTCATGCAGACAACAGCAGTACAGAGAGAAGGGGGTGGGCACAGGCCAGGGAAGTGTCACTATTGTGGAAAAATGGGCCACTGGTTAAGAGATTGTAGAAAACGGAGATATGATGAGGAGAGAAAGAGAAGGGGAGGGGCAGAAAAAAAGGAGAAGTCGACTGACAACCAATATCAAACAGAATGGACTCCCCAATAGGGAGGCCTACGGAGTGATAGAACCCCAAATACATCTATGCTCACTGTAAAATATGATAACAACAAAATTTATTTGCCAAATTTGGAATTGAGTGTAGATGGGAAGAAATATTGTTTTCTTATTGATACTGGTGCTAGTTGTTCCTCTATTTCTGGTTTAATATACGAGGGCCCAGTTTCAGCAAGAATTACATGCTCCGTGGGTATAGATGGGGTTCCGATCTCCTGCCCAGTGACACATCCTTTGCCTGTGGTCACAAGTGATGGTCAACATTTAATGCACAATTTTACTATTATTCCAGTCACCTCTGAACTTGCTCGGAAGGGATATAATGCACAAATTGGGGATGGAAATTGTGTTTCCTGAAACTAACGTGTCTCTCTTCTTCCCTTCTGTGCTGATGGTGTCCACTGAGCCTCACCCTCTTCATGTTGATTACATGGCGAGTGAAGTCGAGGGGGAGGGAGAGATAGCGCCACTAAGACGGGTGAATCCAAAACTATTGGCTAAGCACAAGGACGAAGCAGGTTTTATCAATGTTAAGCCGTACACTGCGTTGCTAAAAACAAAAACACCAGTCTATGTAAAACAATACCCTCTCTCTCCAGAGAAAGAGAAGGGCATTGAACCTGTAATAGATAATCTATTGAAACAAGGCATTATCATAGATATACATTCGCCATATAACACACCTATTAATCCTGTCCTAAAAGCAGATGGTCAAAGCTGGCGACTGACACAAGATTTGAGAAAGATCAATGATTTGATCATACCACTTTCTCCAGTGGTACCAGATGTGGTAACTATAATAAACTCAATACCACCTACACACAAGTTCTATAGCGTAATTGATTTATGTTCTGCATTTTTCAGCATACCGCTATCCAGAGAGGTGCAGCCACTGTTTTCGTTTACATACAAACAAAAACAACTAACATGGACACGTCTTCCTCAGGGCTACGTTGACTCGCTAGCAGTGTTCTCTGCGATCGTGCACAAAACCCTCAGCACCATTAATCTCCCACCACTGACTACGTGCTTACTACAGTAGGCTGATGACCTTCTCATCTCTGCCACGACGGCAGAGGCCTGTGAGCAGGCCTCCATTATTGTCTGCAATGTGTTGGCAGAGGCGGGGTTTAAAGTCTCGAGAAAGAAACTACAATGGGTGAAACCACAAGTCTCCTATCTGGGACACGTTATCTCTGAAGGACAAAAGAGAATCTCTCCAGACAGAGTGGAGCTGGTAAAGAGATTTACTAAACCAGACACAATCAAACAAATGCAGAGCTTTCTGGGACTGATAAAGTATTGCAGGGCTTGGATACCAGACTGTTCTTTGTATGACAAGACTCTGAGACAAGCAATTGACACCAAAGCTTCACCAAAACAAACAATCAAGTGGACTGATGAAATGGATGTGGCCTTTAAGGTATTAAAACAAGCTATCATGTCAGCACCGGCTTTGGGCCTTCCGAACTACAAAAATAATTTTCATCTGTATGTGCATGAGAGCGGGGGCATTGCGGCGGGGATACTGGCCCAGGAACATGGTACAAGTTATCGTCCAGTTTCTTATTTATCCAAAACTTTAGACAATGTTGCACAAGGTCTGCCTACATGCCTCTGAGCAGTGGCTGCTGCTGCTTTGATGGTAAGGGGTGCTGAAAAAACAGTTCTGTCATATCCATTGACATTGCACACCTCACACCAGGTAAACGCAATTTTACACAATCTTAATACACAACACATGACAGCACAACATCGTTCAGGTTACGAAGCCACTCTGTTAGCGACAACAAATTTAACCATTAAGCCATCATCTGCTCCACACATTGCTGTCATTGCTTTGAGAGAATTGCTGGATGCAGCAGACCAAAACTCTGACAGCACTGATGAGGTGCATGATTGTCTGAAAACAATTGAAGCTGAAACTGCTTGTAGGCCCGATCTGTTAGATACGGCCCTAGAAGAGGGGGATAAACTATATGTTGACGGTTCATGCTCTAAACCATCAGATGGTGTATATTTATGTGGTTATGCAGTCGTTAGACTCCCTGATGAAGTGGTGGAAGCAGAGCCATTGCCGTACACATCAGCACAGGCAGCGGAACTAGTGGCACTGACGAGAGCTTGTGAACTTTCAAAAGGTAAAATTGTCACAATTTATACTGATTCTAAATATGCACATGGTGCTGTACATGATTTTGCAAAAACATGGGAACAAAGAAATTTTAGGACAGCGGATGGAAAACCAATAGCACATTCTGATTTGATAGGAGATTTAATCAATGCGGTGCAGTTGCCGAGCAAAGTGGCCATAGTCAAGGTGAGGGGGCACGCAGCAGGAGATTCAGAGGAAGTAAGAGGTAATCAGTTGGCTGACGCAGCTGCAAAGGAGGCTTCTAAAAAAACATGCAAAAAGGTAATAGAATTGGGGGAAGTTGCTATGATGGCACATGTAACTAATTTACCTGATATTGATATCAAAATACTGCAGAGTCAGCCAACTGAGGCTGACTTAAAATACTGGGCCTCAAAAGGCTGTAGGCCAGACGAACAGGGAATTATCAGAGACTCTGAGGGGAAAGTGGCCTTGCCAAAATTAACACTTGTGTTGCTCATACGTCATTATCATGGTCTCTCACACACCAGTTCTGCAAAAACGGCACAAGCAATCAATGCTTTGTATTGTATAGCAGATGTACACAAGACAACTAAATTACTCTTAGACTCATGTCTAATTTGTGCAAAAACTAATATTCATCGACCTGTAAGTCATTCAGCCTTACCATTTCCAGAGGCTCCATTTCAACATTTGCAAATAGATTTTACGCATATGCCACCTGTTCAGAATTGCAAATATTTGTTAGTGATTGTTGACAGATTCACAAAGTGGCCAGAAGCTTTCCCATGTGCGAGGGAGAATGCAAAAACAGTGGTCAAGATTTTGTCCAAAGAAATCATACCCAGATTTGGGATACCGACTGTAATCGAAAGCGACAATGGAACACCTTTTGCATCAAAGGTAACACAATTATTGGCTAAAACATTGGCTATTGATTGGCATTTCAATATCCCGTACCATCCACAATCGTCGGGCGTGGTCGAAAGATCCCACCGAACGATCAAAGACCGATTAACAAAAGCGTGTTTAGACAGGGGAAGAAATTGGATGACTGTACTACCAGCTGTTTTAGCTGAAATACGAATGACACCATCCTCCACTACTAAAATGTCTCCTTTTGAAATCCTAATGGGTAGGCCTTTCCCGACCCCATGGGTCAAAGGCTGCGCTGGCGTTTCTTCCTTAGGTGAGATGGAGGTGATCATGGAGGACTATGTCACGGCGCTGGTTGAGAAATTGAATTCTATTAATGGTGATGTCTCACTAACATTTCCTCTCCCCTCAGAAAAACCAACACATCAGTTTGTGCCCAACCAACAGGTGCTGATAAGGAGCCTGAAGCCAGTCAAGGTCGGAGAGCCAAAATACCTTGGGCCGGCTACAGTGATTGCAGTGACGAGGACAGGAGTGCTGACTGACCTGCAGCCGCAGTGGATACATGCAAGTAGACTGAAGGCTGCCCCGTGCCAAGGGGGACGTCCAGATTAACTAGGAGAGTAAACATATGGGCGGAAAGGAGCTGACGAACGCAGAGTTACGTCCATATGCGATCTGATTAGTTAATCTGTACCAACAACAACACATCAACGAGGAGGCTGGACAGGATACAACATCACGACGAGTATGGTCTATAGATCGCAATATTAGACTGAAAATAATCATAAACATATTAATAATCATATTCTTTTGTATTTGGTATCCGGAGAGTGACTGAGGGTCCGATACTTAGTGTCGGGAGTGCAATAACAGTGATTATTCATTCAGCCCGGCTCCCAAATAACCAATATGCATTTGAAAGGTACTATCCCTTAAAAAAACAGCCTTAGCTATTTTCCTAAAAGTGAAGCACTAAATCATAAATGATTTAAAGTGGCCATTGTTAATATTTTCTTATTTCTTGGGCTTCACTTTCTAACTTTCCTTGTATAACACTGACTTTTCTGCCATGGTACGTGTGCACAATCAGACAATACATTCAGTAGTCCTTGGACACATTCGCACACACCCAGACATCCCAGACAAAACATTAAGATACACATACACACATTTTGCGCACATACATGTTTCACTTACACCTTTATATATGACCTTTCTTCCTTAATAAATTGGAGAATGTTATAGTACTGCACTGTGTCTGTGGTTCCTTGAGCATTCTCCCAAGATCTTGCGCTGCAGCTGCTGCCACACATCACAGGGGTGGACATCGACTGATGATTGAGAATATTGATATATTGATACTCTACCTAAAAGTTAGATTCTAACAATGACTTAAAAATTGACATAACGTTGCATGCTCGTAGTTTCGCTTGCGGTTTTCTGAGGTGAGAGAGATTTTTTATTTTCGTAACAATCTACGAAAATGACGGTGTAGCTGGGACTCCAAGGTAGCATTTCGGGGAAACTGGCTCTCTTTGTCCTTCCACCATGCAACTTGAGCGATCGCCCAAGTCACGTGACATGCACTTGTAAGACAAACGTTATTGTATATTTAGTAAATAATATTATTATAATATTTTGTGAAAACACATTTCTTATTAGTTGTTAAAAGTGTACTGATTACTACTTAATCAAATGTCAAGGAAGAAAACAATTATTTTATTCCACATGAGAGTATCGCGTTTTTTTGGTTTGGTTTGAATATTGTTACACCCCTAATAGTTAACTCAGTTATTATGTATACACATATAGGTTTCACAGTATAGGATGGATTTGTTTGTTTGACGCATTAATCATTTTTGAGAAATCTGTAAACTCATTTTACAAAAGCCAATGTGAATGTTCTGTAAACATTTAATCTTTTTTGTTGATCAGGTGTAAAGTTCTGTTACATTAAGAGTGGTCTATTTAGCAGTGGCCATCTCTTTTGAGCTTTTTTAAAAATGTGTATAATTTATATGATCCAGGTGTCTGGAAGAGGATTGTGTGGTGCATCACACTGGACAGCAACAAAATAATTGGCCAAGAAATCAAGCAGCAAACTGGACGAGGAGGGATTAGAGATTGCTGTCTGTCGCCATGGCATTCTCCTTATGGCCTTAAATATGTTTAGAGGGGAAATTTATGCTTACCCCCTTTTTCTTCAGAAAAAACTTGCAGACATGTCACAAGGAAGCATCTAATTCTTCTGCTCGGATGTAGCCTGTAAATACTTCCCATATCTCCAACGTGTCTCTAAGCACTGCCCCGAGCTGCAGTCTTTACTGGACATGCGTCCTTTTCTGTCTGTGATGCATGCCAAAGCACACTCTTGGAAATGTGAGGTATATTATCATGTGTTTTAAGTAATAATAAGAAGAAACGCATACATTTTGAGTGCATTGATTTTGTCGGATTTGAAAACTTTTTAGGTCAAGTATAGTGGGGCCTACCAGGAGGGAGCTGGGTCAACTATTGGTGAGGAAGTGGAGCAGGTTAACAGCTTCCTATCTAGAATTGCTGTTACAAGCAAATACATGTCAAAATCAGGTTTGTTGAAGTAGGTATGATTAATGCAGAATGACTTTTGTTATATACATGACTCATTATATTTTCTTATTCATGTTATAGGCCGAGCAGACATGATTACAATGCAAGCCATGTCCTGGAATAAGCGGAAGGTTCTCAATTTGGGACAAGCTCTAGTTAACAGATATACAAAGGTATACATTTTTTTCTCAGTCACATATTGCAGTTGGGATTTGTAGGTTTTACTAATTGATTCCTATCTAAATTAAAGGTGTAGTAAGCAATTTCTGAAAAAACTGATGAAAGTGGATCGGACCGAACACCACAACACTTTTTCAGTCAGTCAGCAGTCCACTCATGATGGAGGAGACAAGGGAGGGAGACATTACAAAAAAAGTGAATATCACTGGAATAAAAAAAGCAATGAAGGGAGGGGTGTGTTTGTTCAGGTTGATTTTAAATATCCAGTGTTTCTCAGAAATCGCTTACTGCACCTTTTAAATGCAGGACTTTTTAAAGTTGACTTTGTATTTTGTAGACTCAGAAGGCTCTTCAAGAGCAGCAACACATCTTGGAGGCACTGAAGACAGAGCTATCACTTCATGATGATAGTGTTTGTCAATGGGTGTCAGATGTACAGCAATGGGCAGAAGGTATTGTTTTGATTTGCTTTGTTATTATTCTTATTATTGGCAGGTAATACTTAAAGTTGCTTTTATGCATTTTCTTGTGTAGAAAGTGACCAACATGGGAGTGGTGAAATGACAAGGTTACAAGAAGAAATAGAGGGACTAACAGTCAGCATCAAAAGGCGTACACAGCGACTGTACAGTCAAACAGGTGAAACATGTTATTTTAACTATTATGTCATTAGATTGCATCTCAGAAGGAGTGAGGAGAAGAAGAAGCTAGCTGCTGCAGTGGAAGAATACAACAGCATTGCAGATCCATCCCAGCAGCTTGGCTCAGTCGAAAACTTCTTTACAGCTGAGACTGTTGCTTGCCCTTGGCAAATCCTTAGCAGTACTGGTATGTTCTACATAACCGTAATAATCAAGCAATCCTGAAGACCTTGACCTGGAAAAAAAATTAATAGCCCTCTTCTGTAAGACTATAGACTGTAAGACTAAGTCTATGTCACTGTTTTTTATGAGCAGACACTGTATATAATTTAATATAATGTTTTATTAACCTTTCAGAATCGGCTCCATTTCTCACCAAGAGGAAGGTGTTTGACAAGGTGATGGCAGTGAGACGCCTTCAGGAAGCGAGAGGTCTAATTTGTAAGTAGGTGAAACAGCACTGGACTGTTGGCCCCCCACCCAACGCAAAACGTAGTCAAACTATGCTCAATCGTTTGTGCTCCGTTTGTGCTGGTTTGTGCTGTAAAAAGTTTCGTTTGAGCTGCTTCGTTTTTTTTTAGATATTAAAATAATATTAGGTGGTCATTCTGAGGTCAGTCAGCCCCCCCACATGCTCCAAATTCACCCAAAATAGTCTTGTTCGTTTGTGCTCCGTTTGTGCTGGTTTGTGCCGGTAAAATTTTCGTTTGTGCTGCTTTGGGTTTTAAAATACTATACATTAAATTATTGTTAATGACGTCATCAGCCCCCCCACATGCTTCGAATTCACCCAAAATAGTCTCGTTCGTTTGTGCTCCGTTTGTGCTGGTTTGTGCCGGTAAAATTTTCGTTTGTGCTGCGTTTTGCACAACTAACTGAATGGGAGAGACACAGAAGGAAGAGAGAATTATAGACGGTGCACCAACTACACTTTTTTGCTAGTTGAAGTAACAAGGTAAGACCTAAAGAATCGGCAAACCAAATCACAATATTCCATTAGGTTATGTTATCCTGTGCGTTTTCAACTTTTAACGAACACTGCGGATCACAGGATGTGGATGCAACACAAACTTCAAGGGAAGTGTTTTTACTTACTGTATGTTGTATTTTGATAAAAAACATATATGAAAATTGTCACAAATACACGCACCATAATCTGTTTGCTGTGTTTATACACGTGTGTAAAGGCTTATAGGCTACAGTAGGCTAGGGGTCAAAAGTTTGGATTCTTCTTCTTTTTTTATGTCTCTTAAACTCACTAAGGCTGATTTCTTTATAATATCACAAATATTATTACAATTTAAAGTAGCTATTTTCGGTTTTAATATACAATGTAATTTATTCCTGTGATGTAAAAGCTGAATTTTCTGTATCATTAGACCTACTCCAGTTTTCAATTTCACATGATTCTTTTGAAATCATAGTAAAATGTTGAATGTATGCTCAATTATTATTGGTGCTCATTTAAGAAAGGTTCTTAATTTTGATCAATGTTGTCCTTGCTAAATAAAAGTATTATTTTTTATATTACTTTACCAAAATCTTTGAATTGTTGTATATATTGGTTTTCAGAAGAAGAAAATAACAACAATAAGCAGTACAACTGTTTTCAACATTGCTAATGTTTCTTGAGCATCAAATTCATAACATCAGTAGCTATATTAGAATGTTTTCTGAAGGATCATGTGACACTGAACTAATGATGCTAAAATTCAGCTTCAATTACAGGAATAAATTACACTTTACTATATATATTCACGTATAAAACTGCAGTATTACATTGGAATAATATATATATAGCCTTAGTGAGCATAAGGGAACATTAAATAAAATAAAAAATAAACTTTTTAAATCTTTTGACTTGTAGGCTACTGTGTGTGAATTTAAGTGTCTGTGTGTATATATCATTTAATTACTACTACTATTATTATGTATGTGGAAACTCATGACTCAATTAAGTCAAAATAATTAAACTTTTGAAATTTAATTATGTACTATTGAACATCCATTAACAAAAAAAAAAAAAAACTTTAAAAACTTAAACTTAAAAACACTTAATACTGACAAGTTAAAATCTGTCTTCAAACCAAAGATGCCACACAAAATAATAGACTTGAGTGCAAATCTCCATAAAATAGCACACTACTTCTCCTAACAGGAGTAGGAAAACAAGGGTGTGTGGCATACAAAAAGTTCAACAAAAATAATTTAACTTGTCAAATTAAATATAAATAGTGCAATCAGTCTTTTGTGTATAATACAGCATGTGGGCATATTTTGTTTTTTTTCTGACGCTCCTGTCACTCCACTTCTCAGGTCGTCATACATTTCCCAGACACATGGAGACCTCCTGCAGTAGGCCACATAATGTCCAAGAGCATCCTGGGTTAAGCCTCCTCTAAAAGCAATGACTGCCCGTAAAGTAAATCTCTTTCCCTGGAGCATCAGATTGGAGGGAAATTCACTCAAAGGAAATTCTGTGGAGCTGCTTCCCAGGTCAGTGTCAATCCACATAAGTTCTCCCGGACTGTAACTGTGAGAAACTTTCCCTGCACAGAGTACTTTTTCTGAGGTATCTGGCTTGATTGCAGAGGGACACCGTGACGGACTTTGGATCGGCCTGAGGCAGGGGGACTCCGGAAGGTCAAGGCCTTCTTCTACCGCGGTCTGAAGATGAGCCATGCCAGAAGCCCGCAGTACAGCAACAGAAGTACAAACAAATGCAATTTCCCTTGTGACTTGTTTGCTGAGACCACAATACTGTGAAGAGCACTGTTTTGTTAATGAATCACAAGTGCGTTTTGTCATTGACTTTTCAATGATAGTGGAGATGTGGCATTGTGCATCGATTTGGAGAGCGCCAGACTTCAGTCGGACAGCTTTGAATATTTCGCTCAGCAGTTCTGCCCTCTGTATGTAGGCCTGTGCATTCAGACCTTTTGTGACCTTCCTGATGGATTTCACTAGCTGGAGGAGGTTGTTGGAATCCTCATTGCAAACAATATTTTCAAAAGTGACACAATCACAGTAAGCACAACATAAGCATTGACAAAATGCGTTCAATGTGTTCAGGACAGAGATTCTTGATTTCCTGAGTTTAACAGGCTGTTGATTGTTTCCATTTTTCAACAGGTCCACTTTGAGTCTTTTCCCTCTCACAGATGGATCTGCATGGAGCCATTCAGGACAAGGAGAGAGGTATGAACTCCTCTTCCTCTTTTTGGGTGGAACTGCTAAGCCTCTCCAGTTTTCAACAGCGTCTTCATCTGTTGGATGGATGTTTGTGACAGTGTCAGACTTTCCAGAACAGGAAGCATCCATCTCTGGCGTTCCATCCATCCTGCAGGTTGTGGTGGGTAGTGGATTGACTCCTGTGTCAATCACTGTCGCAACAGCCACATCCTCTTCACCTTTTACCACACTCTTTTGTTTTGCAGAAAAAATACGCATGTTGCCTTTAATGAAGGACAGATGTCGAGCAATGAATCGATCCACTCGAATAGGCAAGTGTTCATGCTTGAAAAGGCCGCGTTTGATGTTTTTAAACTCGGCTTCGACATTGGCTGAACTTGCTGTGATTTTGGAGCTCCGGAAGTGAGGGATCATTACCCCTGTCCAGAGAGGCAAGTAATTTGCAAGCCAGATTATATTTGGAATAATCTCAGGGAGGAAGTGCATATTATCATGATCACCATTAGATGTGGCAAGTGACCTGCTCTCCTCACATATATCTGTTACCCACTGCTTCAGGTCTGTCTGTGTTTGGTCACATGGATCCACTTCTTCCAGGTCCACACCCTCTACATCTGGAATGATGACACACTCTTCTGCAATTCGGGCTTTTAGGTACTTCTTGCACCTTTCTGAAATGAGGAGGGCTCCAGAGCTGTCACTGCCCTCTGTTTCGCTGAGAGCCACAATAGTAATGCATCTTAGTAGCTCTCTTGCATCGTCCATGGATTGTGACATGAGAAGCTGAGCTATTGACCTAACAAAGAAATCTTTAATGCGATGTGGGTTTTTTTTCAAGCAGTCCCACCGGCAGATCATCTTGATGCAGTGTGCAACATCAACCCGCACAAAACAAGGTGGGATTTTTGCTGACTGTCTACCGAGTAAGACACCACAACACTCATTGAAGTAGGTCTTAAGATCAGGATGAGGAGTAAAAGCCTTGACCAGAGCTCCGAGCAAAGCCAGAGAAAAGTCACTCACAACCTCTTTTGGAGTAGGTGCACCTGCGCGTAACCATTCTGTCAGCCAATGTGTTATGGCATTAACGTCATGTCTCTCTGACAGCATTAGCACCACTGGGACACTTGAGCTCTCACCCCCTGCCACAACACCCTGATATAGGAATATATGGCCAGACTTGCCATTTGGTCTCTGTAGTTTCCTCACCACTGAGCCAGTTGCATCAAAACTCACAGTGGGGTTAGTAGATGTCTTTGATAATGTCTTGTACATATACATTTGTGTTTGACTCCAATAGTGACAGAAAAACTTGTCTAGTCCAATGTCTTTAATGCTACCACTGTGAGGTGCACTGTATTTTAACATCTGCAATGACAGAATAGGGTCCTTGTCAACTAATTCTAAATCATTTCTCTCCTGCTTTGCTTTGCGCAGAGTGGCCAAATTAGGCAGATGACTTGGCTCAGGATCTCCAAACTCCATCAGCTTTGTTGCCTCTGATGCCCTCCACACATGGGACTCCATTCTACCCTCACACAGTTCTTTGGATATCTGCACACGCAAGTTACCAGACATCGCACGCTTGGAACAGCCAGTATGCAGCGAGTCATCAGTGTTTTTAAGGTAACACCTGAACACCATTGTGCTGTTTATTTCAGGCTCTCTGTCACATTTTATGTGAATGTGGCCACGACACTCCTTACAGTTGCCTCTGATTACAATATATTTGTCTGTGACTGATGGATAGACCTTGGCTCTTTTAAAAGCAAATGTGCAGGGGCATTTCACTTCTTGCCAAATGTGGTGATTTATCACATGCGTCCAGATACCAGGCTTCAAAATTGTGTATTCCCTTTTTTTTGTTTTAGAGAACTTGTTTTTGTATGTTACTTTTTCAGGCATAAATTCAATCCATTTCTGAAATGAAACTTCAAAATCAAAAGTCCAGGCATCTTTTGGACTGGAGGAAAGGGACCCTGGCTCAAAATCTGTGTCATCACCACTGCCACTTGTTTCATGATCACTTTCATGAGTAAACCCTAAAGCATTCCAGATGTTGTGTCTGTTTAATTTAACAAAAGTGTATAGTGCCTTTGCAGTGATCTTGTTGTCTAGCTTTTTACTAAGCTCTGTCCAGATGCTCTGATTAGGAGTATCTATGTTGCCATTTTGGACTATGGCCTCTTTTGATGAACACAGGACTGTGAAGATGGAATCCCTGTCGACTGCTGGTTTCTTGGGCATCTGGTATAAGCAAAACATAATTATCCTCAATTATCCTGACTCTGAAAAAATAGCATGTACAGCATAAATTTGTTTTAACACTAGAACTGCCATGACGGTCAAAATTACCGTTTTGAAATGTATAAGTACAATAACTTTGTTGAAAAAAAAAATACAATCTTGCTGATTTGTGACTTTTCCTAAAAGTGTTTCTATTTTTACTTACAATAGATTTTATATAAATTATATAAAAGGAAAAAAAAATATGAGCATTTCTACCTATTAAAGCCATAACGGTCATATTGACCGCTCGCACGATTCTATTGTTCTTTCCCGTGGTTTACTGAAACTGGCCACCGCCTTGCATGCCAAGAAGACCAGCCTGGTTGGCACAATGGGAAAAAGTAAGTGCGAGTTGCCCCCCTCCGCAAAAGAGCAAGCGGAGTTGTATAACACAAAAGTGCTAAAATGTGCGGTTGCGACGCTCACGATATACCAGGGAAAGCCGAGGAAGAATGTGTGCATTTTGAGCTCCGTGCACACAAGCGTGGGCATCACCGATGGGCCGAAAGCAAAGCCGGAGTCTGTGACCTATTACAACAACACCAAGTATGGGGTGGATGTCCTAGATCAGATGGCACGGGCATACTCTGTGAACGGCGGTACGCGTAGATGGCCAGTGGTTGTATTTTGCAACATCCTCGACCTTGCTGGAATCAATGCCCACATCCTCTTCAAGCAGTGCACCAGCAGCAATATTGCCCGGAGGAAGTTCCTGCTGCGACTGGCATAGGAGCTGAGGGCGGAGTTCATGGAGGGAAAAAAGGCAGCATCGCAGTTGACACAAGGTCCCAACCAAAAGCAAAATCAACCCCCGCAACTGACACCAAAACGGAGACAGTGCCAGGTGCGGAGAATCTGCAAACAAAATAAAACACACGACACCTGCTGCAAATGCCACAAACCCGTGTGTGGAAATTGTGCGAGAAGAACAGAAGTAACTTGTGTTGACTGTGAATCTTAAATAGCCGAGCACGATATAGATATATTTATTTAATATAAAATTTGTAGTGTAATTGTTTTATGGTTCCAAACTTCGTTCGTGGCTCTTTTTAACTTGAGAGCTGCTTGTTTCCAGCTTATGTTTTGTGTTATAATGTATCATAAATGTTGTAACATTTTTTTTTCATAATCAAATAGATCATTTTAAATGTTATTTTGTTGTTCTGAGTTATGTAAAATAAATACAGAGAAATACTGAATATGCAATAATTACTTTTTACCATGAAATGATGCGAATATTTCTAAATGTATAATTATCATTTGTAACTAAATAAAACATTTACATGTTGGTGTTATTTTTTTTTTTAAAGATATCCTAACACAGTTAATATATTAATCTCTCATTTGGGCAATTTATTTAGAGATTATAGAGTTTATAATATAGCGGTCAAAATGACCCCTCACAGCTGTTCTAGTAGTTTTGGAATTCTGGCGCTTCTAGTGTTAACATATTACTCTATTGGTCTGAATATAAGGATAATATAATATAGTAAGGATAATGTAGATGGATAATATATTTTATATTCGAACCAATATGGTAATGTTGACCCCTAGATTGTCAGTGTTTATTGAACCGAAAACTCATTGCTAACACTAATATCACTAATTTAGCTATGAAATGTTAAATACAGATGCACATGTGACCCATGGTCGTTTTTTAATACTAAAAGGCAACTTTGTGCAACTGTAATCAGCATTTCATAGCTAAATTAGTAATATAAGTGTTATTAATGAGGTTTCTGTTCAATATCAAGTCATGCCAAGAGCATGCCTAGCTCTCTTGAATGTTGTACAATTATTCTTGAAGCTATTAATATTGTAACTGACAGTTAAAAACAATGTATACTTATATTGGCCAGAAATTTGGATTAGTAACGACTTTTGTAGTTTGATTTATATTGACCTTTTCTCCACTAACTCTACACCATTGAGCATTCTTGAACAGAAGTGTCACTTGCACCTAGTGGTGGCGGTGAAGTGTAGC
The DNA here is from genome assembly GCA_033150135.1 of Gobio occitaniae. Classification (NCBI taxonomy): domain Eukaryota; kingdom Metazoa; phylum Chordata; class Actinopteri; order Cypriniformes; family Gobionidae; genus Gobio; species Gobio occitaniae. The sequence continues at coordinate 39,344 of JARQWZ010005470.1, forward strand.
AGATGAAACTCGTAAAAATAAAATACAATCAGGACAGACTGAAGTGAAGATAAAATCAAATTGTTTATTGAACAAATAATATACTGACAGAACGTCTTTGTCAATTCTACTTTAAAAGTGTGCTCACCTCGAGGATAGTTTTGCTGTTCTCTTGCCCAAAAATGCTGAAGTTACATTAAACTACGACTTGATGGCACAGGCACACAAATCCATTTTGCTCAGAGAGAAAGAGGCAGAAAAAAAAGTCTCACATAATGTCTGAACAACATGAAGTTTTTAATAAAGACAACAGGGACTACAAAAACACTGATAAGAAGTTGATGTTCTATTAAATCATCTTTATTAGCATCTAACATTAGAGATTGAATAAATGACAAACCCGAAATAAAATGCTCCTACATCGTAGGCTAAACTACTGACTAACTTCACACAAAAATACAGAGCTGTCTATAACTATTTTTCATCTTGTGACCATTGATTGATCTATTTTATTCAGTCAGCCTTGTATAGGCCTAATAAATATCAACATTTGATTTAATTTCTGATATTTTAAAACCCAACGCAGCACAAACGAAAATTTTACCGGCACAAACCAGCACAAACGAAGCACAAACGAACGAGACTATTTTGGGTGAATTCGAAGCATGTGGGGGGGCTGATGACGTCATTAACAATAATGTATAGTATTTCAAAACCCAAAGCAGCACAAACGAAAATTTTACCGGCACAAACCAGCACAAACAGAGCACAAACGAACAAGACTATTTTGGGTGAATTTGGAGCATGTGGGGGGGCTGACTGACCTCAGAATGACCTAAAAATATTCTTTTAATATCTAAAAAAAAAACGAAGCAGCTCAAACGAAACTTTTTTTCGTTTGTTAAATGTACTTTTTTCTCATTTAAACTAGTTACAAATCATTTTATTGTAATTATTATAACAATCATATTGCAATCTAATTACTTGTTTGCACTAAAACTAATGCTTATACCTCAAGATGTTTTTCAACACAAATGATAGATATAAGGCATTTAAAATACAATTTAGAACTTATTAATTATTATATATTACATATGTAAAGTTTATAATGGCTATTATTGGTCAATAAATCATATTTTATAACATTGTCAGACCTGATTTTGAGAAACGGAGTGTTTTAGCAGTTTTTCAGTGCTTTCACAGCCGGTTACATGTCGTGTTGTGTCAGTGTGTGGCAGCGAGGGGCTCTTAATGAGTTAGGAAACCATTCATTCAAGGCGATTCATTCTGTAGCTGTGCCGAATTCTGTGACCCTAGTAATGAGGGTAGGGTCACATGATCTGTAGGTCACATGATCTGTAGGTCACAGAATTCAACACAACACTGGAATGAAACAAGGTTGTAAACAAGGACCTTTTCTGAACACTGAACAAAACCAGCATGTGTTTTTCAAACACCGCCACAGCGGAGCATTGCTGAAACAGCTGCTGTGTTTATTCAATGGCTATAGAGAGAGCTGTGTAGAGTGTATTGAGTGCAGTCCTTTATTAATCAGGAGTCCGCTGCATGTGGTGATGTAGCTGGTGGCTTTTCTGTTCATCTTGCACACTTGGCAGCGATGGAACATTTGTTTGAGGTCTAAGTTTTGTGGACTGTGACATTTTGGGCACCTCTTTTTTTATATTTCCCACAGCTCCTTCAACGTCTGCTGTTATTGTCACGGAGTGACTTAATGTGGCGGAACATAAAATGGCGGAAATAGTTCCGCCCGGACCGTTGTCCATGAAACACACAGCCAGTTCCGGTAACTCCAGGCAACCCAAAATGTGGGCTTATTAAGAACAGGTGTGCGAACGAACATGGCGATTGGTGATTGGGCAATGCAGGGAAGAGGAGGGGTATAAATAAGGCATTCGGAGAACAGCAAGGGTGAGGTTTATTTCTGGCAAACGCTGTGGGCGAGACGGGGCGCTCAGTGTGTTGGAGGGACGTATCGATGCGGATGATACAGACCGGGCGAAGTTAAAACAGAGTACTGGGCTGAAGAAAACACGGAGTTAAGTCGGCTGAAACATTCCTTTTGAAGTGCTTGTGTTGATGTGTATTATTACCTTGAAGAGATTGTTTACATTGAGAAGTCACCGGAAACGTGTTGAGAAGAGGAAAGAGTGTGCTGGAAGGTCGTGGTTTCGACGTTCCCATATGGTCATCCTCCGCACCGACCCTTTCCACTATCCAGGACCTATTTCCCAGCCTAATGTGGTGATCTTGACCCTAATTCACCGTGAGTGTGTGGCGTGTAATGGGTGAGTCTTTTTGATGTGTATACACTTGAATATTGTCAGCGATCACACACCGGACTGAAGAGAAAGCCCTGCATTAGAGGAAGTGAATTGGTGAAGGTGGGCGACTGTTATATATATATATATACACCCGACTGTGACTCATTAACCCTTTCCCCCACCTGGTGGTGGCGTGGCAACTGTATGAAGTGAGAGCTTGCTGTGAATATTGTGTGGAGTATTGAAGGAGGGGAAGTTGGAATTGGCTGCTGCGTAGAAAGAGCTTATGTGCTGTCTCTGTGTATGCTTCTACGTCTGAGTGCTTTCAGGTGTCCGCCCTTGTCTAGATCTCTTGTCCCGCTGTTGGAAGAGGGGAGAAGGAAGCGATTGGACCACTCGGGCAGCACATCACAGGGTGTGGCACTCTACCTCGATCTACCCACCTTGGTAATACCACCTGTGGGCGCGCTAGGCCCAGCGTGTAACAGCCTCGTCCTGTACTTACATCTGCCCTGCTTGTCAGAAGCGAAGAGGTGTTGTATCTCTCCCTAAATGTTCATTGAAGTTGTATACTGTAAACGGAACTCTGTGTGTTTATCTCCCGCCAGTCCGCAGGAGTGAGCCAAGGGCTCTGTCGTTGTGGGACTGTTCTACTACGTGTGGGAAGTCAACGTCAACGTGTTCCGTAGAAGTCGGTCCTAGTGAGGAAGGCTAGAAGTCCGCTGTGTGCAAATACACCCTCCTTCGACACCTAAGCCTTGACGCACTAAGGCCTGACGTCCGCCAATCCACGGGTCTGTGAGTCGCATCCATTCCAGCTATAAGCGTAGCATACTCATCTGTATACTCACCTGTACACCCAAAGCTAAGAGCCCAGTGTACCGCCCTGTATACCCACCTGTATGCCCAAAGCTAAGAGCCCAGTGTACCTCCCTGTATACTCACCTGTACACCCAAAGCCAAGAGCCCAGTGTACCGCCCTGTATACTCACCTGTACACCCAAAGCCAAGAGCCCAGTGTACCGCCCTGTATACTCACCTGTACACCCAAAGCTAAGAGCCCAGTGTACCGCCCTGTATACTCACTTGTACGCCCAAAGCCAAGAGTCCAGTGTACCGCCCTGTATACTCACCTGTACGCCCAAAGCTAAGAGCCCAGTGTACCGCCCTGTATACTCACTTGTACACCCAAAGCTAAGAGCCCAGTGTACCGCCCTGTATACTCACTTGTACACCCAAAGCTAAGAGCCCAGTGTACCGCCCTGTATACTCACTTGTACACCCAAAGCTAAGAGCCCAGTGTACCTCCCTGTATACTCACTTGTACGCCCAAAGCCAAGAGTCCAGTGTACCGCCCTGTATACTCACCTGTACGCCCAAAGCTAAGAGCCCAGTGTACCGCCCCGTATACTCACCTGTACACCCAAAGCTAAGAGCCCAGTGTACCGCCCTGTATACTCACCTGTACACCCAAAGCTAAGAGCCCAGTGTACCGCCCTGTATACTCACCTGTATGCCCAAAGCTAAGAGCCCAGTGTACTGCTCTGTATACTCACCTGTATGCCCAAAGCTAAGAGCCCAGTGTACCGCCCCGTATACTCACCTGTACACCCAAAGCTAAGAGCCCAGTGTACCGCCCCGTATACTCACCTGTACACCCAAAGCTAAGAGCCCAGTGTACCGCCCTGTATACTCACTTGTACGCCCAAAGCCAAGAGTCCAGTGTACCGCCCTGTATACTCACCTGTACGCCCAAAGCTAAGAGCCCAGTGTACCGCCCTGTATACTCACCTGTACGCCCAAAGCTAAGAGCCCAGTGTACCGCCCCGTATACTCACCTGTACACCCAAAGCTAAGAGCCCAGTGTACCGCCCCGTATACTCACCTGTACACCCAAAGCTAAGAGCCCAGTGTACCGCCCCGTATACTCACCTGTACACCCAAAGCTAAGAGCCCAGTGTACCGCCCCGTATACTCACCTGTACACCCAAAGCTAAGAGCCCAGTGTACCGCCCCGTATACTCACCTGTACGCCCAAAGCTAAGAGCCCAGTGTACCGCCCCGTATACTCACCTGTATGCCCAAAGCTAAGAGCCCAGTGTACCGCCCCATATACTCACCTGTACACCCAAAGCTAAGAGCCCAGTGTACCGCCCTGTATACTCACTTGTACGCCCAAAGCCAAGAGTCCAGTGTACCTCCATGTATACTCACTTGTACGCCCAAAGCCAAGAGCCCAGTGTACCTCCCTGTATACTCACCTGTACGCCCAAAGCTAAGAGCCCAGTGTACCGCCCTGTATACTCACCTGTACACCCAAAGCCAAGAGTCCAGTGTACCGCCCTGTATACTCACCTGTACACCCAAAGCTAAGAGCCCAGTGTACCGCCCTGTATACTCACCTGTACGCCCAAAGCCAAGAGTCCAGTGTACTGCCCTGTATACTCACTTGTACGCCCAAAGCCAAGAGCCCAGTGTACCTCCCTGTATACTCACTTGTACGCCCAAAGCCAAGAGTCCAGTGTACCGCCCCGTATACTCACCTGTACGCCTAAAGCCAAGAGCCCAGTGTACCGCCCTGTATACTCACCTGTACACCCAAAGCTAAGAGCCCAGTGTACCTCCCTGTATACTCACCTGTACACCCAAAGCCAAGAGCCCAGTGTACCGCCCTGTATACTCACTTGTACACCCAAAGCTAAGAGCCCAGTGTACCGCCCTGTATACTCACCTGTACACCCAAAGCTAAGAGCCCAGTGTACCGCCCTGTATACTCACCTGTACACCCAAAGCTAAGAGCCCAGTGTACCGCCCTGTATACTCACTTGTACACCCAAAGCTAAGAGCCCAGTGTACCGCCCTGTATACTCACTTGTACGCCCAAAGCCAAGAGTCCAGTGTACCGCCCTGTATACTCACCTGTACACCCAAAGCTAAGAGCCCAGTGTACCGCCCTGTATACTCACTTGTACACCCAAAGCTAAGAGCCCAGTGTACCGCCCTGTATACTCACCTGTACACCCAAAGCTAAGAGCCCAGTGTACCGCCCTGTATACTCACTTGTACACCCAAAGCTAAGAGCCCAGTGTACCGCCCTGTATACTCACTTGTACACCCAAAGCTAAGAGCCCAGTGTACCGCCCTGTATACTCACTTGTACACCCAAAGCTAAGAGCCCAGTGTACCGCCCTGTATACTCACTTGTACACCCAAAGCTAAGAGCCCAGTGTACCTCCCTGTATACTCACTTGTACGCCCAAAGCCAAGAGTCCAGTGTACCGCCCTGTATACTCACCTGTACGCCCAAAGCTAAGAGCCCAGTGTACCGCCCCGTATACTCACCTGTACACCCAAAGCTAAGAGCCCAGTGTACCGCCCTGTATACTCACCTGTACACCCAAAGCTAAGAGCCCAGTGTACCGCCCTGTATACTCACCTGTATGCCCAAAGCTAAGAGCCCAGTGTACTGCTCTGGATACTCACCTGTACACCCAAAGCTAAGAGCCCAGTGTACCGCCCTGTATACTCACCTGTACACCCAAAGCCAAGAGCCCAGTGTACCTCCCTGTATACTCACTTGTACGCCCAAAGACAAGAGTCCAGTGTACCGCCCTGTATACTCACTTGTACGCCCAAAGCCAAGAGTCCAGTGTACCGCCCTGTATACTCACTTGTACACCCAAAGCTAAGAGCCCAGTGTACCGCCCCGTATACTCACCTGTACACCCAAAGCTAAGAGCCCAGTGTACCGCCCCGTATACTCACCTGTACGCCCAAAGCTAAGAGCCCAGTGTACCGCCCCGTATACTCACCTGTACGCCCAAAGCTAAGAGCCCAGTGTACCGCCCCGTATACTCACCGGTACACCCAAAGCTAAGAGCCCAGTGTACCGCCCCGTATACTCACCTGTACACCCAAAGCTAAGAGCCCAGTGTACCGCCCTGTATACTCACTTGTACGCCCAAAGCCAAGAGTCCAGTGTACCGCCCTGTATACTCACCTGTACGCCCAAAGCTAAGAGCCCAGTGTACCGCCCTGTATACTCACCTGTACGCCCAAAGCTAAGAGCCCAGTGTACCGCCCCGTATACTCACCTGTACACCCAAAGCTAAGAGCCCAGTGTACCGCCCCGTATACTCACCTGTACACCCAAAGCTAAGAGCCCAGTGTACCGCCCCGTATACTCACCTGTACACCCAAAGCTAAGAGCCCAGTGTACCGCCCCGTATACTCACCTGTACACCCAAAGCTAAGAGCCCAGTGTACCGCCCCGTATACTCACCTGTACGCCCAAAGCTAAGAGCCCAGTGTACCGCCCCGTATACTCACCTGTACGCCCAAAGCTAAGAGCCCAGTGTACCGCCCCGTATACTCACCTGTACACCCAAAGCTAAGAGCCCAGTGTACCGCCCTGTATACTCACTTGTACGCCCAAAGCCAAGAGTCCAGTGTACCTCCCTGTATACTCACTTGTACGCCCAAAGCCAAGAGCCCAGTGTACCTCCCTGTATACTCACCTGTACACCCAAAGCCAAGAGCCCAGTGTACCGCCCTGTATACTCACCTGTACGCCCAAAGCTAAGAGCCCAGTGTACCGCCCTGTATACTCACCTGTACACCCAAAGCCAAGAGCCCAGTGTACCTCCCTGTATACTCACTTGTACGCCCAAAGCCAAGAGCCCAGTGTACCGCCCTGTATACTCACCTGTACGCCCAAAGCCAAGAGTCCAGTGTACCGCCCTGTATACTCACCTGTACACCCAAAGCTAAGAGCCCAGTGTACCGCCCTGTATACTCACCTGTACGCCCAAAGCCAAGAGTCCAGTGTACCTCCCTGTATACTCACTTGTACGCCCAAAGCCAAGAGTCCAGTGTACCGCCCTGTATACTCACCTGTACACCCAAAGCTAAGAGCCCAGTGTACCTCCCTGTATACTCACCTGTACACCCAAAGCTAAGAGCCCAGTGTACCGCCCTGTATACTCACCTGTACGCCCAAAGCCAAGAGTCCAGTGTACTGCCCTGTATACTCACCTGTACACCCAAAGCCAAGAGCCCAGTGTACCGCCCTGTATACTCACCTGTACGCCCAAAGCTAAGAGCCCAGTGTACCGCCCTGTATACTCACCTGTACACCCAAAGCCAAGAGCCCAGTGTACCTCCCTGTATACTCACTTGTACGCCCAAAGCCAAGAGCCCAGTGTACCGCCCTGTATACTCACCTGTACGCCCAAAGCCAAGAGTCCAGTGTACCGCCCTGTATACTCACCTGTACACCCAAAGCTAAGAGCCCAGTGTACCGCCCTGTATACTCACCTGTACGCCCAAAGCCAAGAGTCCAGTGTACCTCCCTGTATACTCACTTGTACGCCCAAAGCCAAGAGTCCAGTGTACCGCCCTGTATACTCACCTGTACACCCAAAGCTAAGAGCCCAGTGTACCGCCCTGTATACTCACCTGTACGCCCAAAGCCAAGAGCCCAGTGTACCTCCCTGTATACTCACTTGTACGCCCAAAGCCAAGAGTCCAGTGTACCGCCCCGTATACTCACCTGTACACCCAAAGCTAAGAGCCCAGTGTACCGCCCTGTATACTCACCTGTACGCCCAAAGCCAAGAGTCCAGTGTACTGCCCTGTATACTCACCTGTACACCCAAAGCCAAGAGCCCAGTGTACCGCCCTGTATACTCACCTGTACGCCCAAAGCTAAGAGCCCAGTGTACCGCCCTGTATACTCACCTGTACACCCAAAGCCAAGAGCCCAGTGTACCTCCCTGTATACTCACTTGTACGCCCAAAGCCAAGAGCCCAGTGTACCGCCCTGTATACTCACCTGTACGCCCAAAGCCAAGAGTCCAGTGTACCGCCCTGTATACTCACCTGTACACCCAAAGCTAAGAGCCCAGTGTACCGCCCTGTATACTCACCTGTACGCCCAAAGCCAAGAGTCCAGTGTACCTCCCTGTATACTCACTTGTACGCCCAAAGCCAAGAGTCCAGTGTACCGCCCTGTATACTCACCTGTACACCCAAAGCTAAGAGCCCAGTGTACCGCCCTGTATACTCACCTGTACGCCCAAAGCCAAGAGTCCAGTGTACTGCCCTGTATACTCACTTGTACGCCCAAAGCCAAGAGCCCAGTGTACCTCCCTGTATACTCACTTGTACGCCCAAAGCCAAGAGTCCAGTGTACCGCCCCGTATACTCACCTGTACGCCTAAAGCCAAGAGCCCAGTGTACCGCCCTGTATACTCACCGTACGCCCAAAGCTGAGAGCCAGTGGACTGCCCGGGATATTCTTCGCGTGTGGAGAAGAGGAGGAAGTTGGAGAGATCTCTCTGCACATTCCTGCGAGAGGGTCAGAAGCGGCTCGGAAGCAAAGTTCTCCAGTCTCGGAGAGCTGGACCTTTCTTTTTAAAGTATCCCTTTCCCCCTTCCCACACCTTTTTAAATAAATAAATATTATTTTAACGTACCTGTTCCTGTCTGTTTGGTCGTTGGGGTGTTTTTGGGACCTCCTCGGGGTGGAAACTGAGGGAGGAGCGAGACTCACGGTAGTGCTGGTCCGCTCCGACCTGTGACATTATTCTCAGTAGAGGAGGCTGTTGTAGCTCACGGTTCTGTGGAGGATGAATGATATGGGGTGTACAGTGAGATTGGGATAGTCCCTGTGCTGTCTGCTATGGTGCAGTTTTTGACTTCTCATCCCGCTCCATATGCAGTAACCGGCGTACTGGCGGCGTTCACACTGTAGACGGATGCAGATCGGTCTGAAATCTGCAAGAAACAACACAATTATTTGAATCAAGACGGGAGAACAAGTGAAATAAGAAACATTACAGCTTATAATTGTAGGGTTGTAGAGCCAGATGTATCATTTTTATATTTTAAACCTTTATTTATCTATGGCATTTGAGAACACAGCATATTGTATTTTATATTTACATATTTAAAAAGTTGACTGTTTTCCAGTTGACCGCTTTAGGTTGGTGTAGTTACACATATACAGCTCTGAAAATATTACAGAAATTGGCAGATAAAATTTGTCATCTGCTTAAATAGAAGTAAAACAAAGTGTACTTTTAAGTGCAACAACAGTAACTTTTACTCAAAGGAGAATTTGTGTTTTTTAGTATAAGTCATAACTGCCTGTTTCTGCAAAAACATTTTCATGGGGAGCAAATACAATTTAATGGCAGGTAAATTTGCTTAAAGGGATTGTTTACCCAAAATTAAAAATTAGTCCATGAATTAATCACCCTCAATCACCCTGGTATAAATGACATTCTAGTTTCATTAATAAATGTCCTAGGTCTTCATAATGGCAGTGAATGGGTGTTTCTGTCTTGAAGCCCATAAAAGTGCATCCATCCATTATAAAGGTGCTCCACGTGGCTCTGTGGGATTAATAAAGGCCTTCTGAAGCAAATCAATGCATTTGTATTAGAAAAATATTCCGATTTATAACGTTATAAAGTAAAATATCTATCTTCCGCCAGTCCACCTTCTGTATTGAACTTATGAAGAAAGTGTAGCACCTCTCTCCGCATAAAATGCTTACACTACGTCCATTGCATTTTAAAAATTCAAGTGGAAAACAATGTTCTCCGATTATGTAATCAGTATGAAATGTGCATATGTGTGTCCACTGTAGAGAAGATCAATCAGCATCGTCAAATTAATCTCTGCTGAGGTGTTATGAAGACCAGGATGCTTCAATAGTGGCCTTCAGCTCTTCTGCATTGTTCATGTCTCTCATGTCTTTATGGGGTTCAGGTCAGGTGAGTTTGCTGGCCAGTCAAGCACAGTAATCCCATGGTCATTGAGCCAGGTTTTGGTACTTTTGTTAAAATCTCAATAAATGTGGTTTAGGGTTTCATGACCCTTTAAAGGCTCAGGAACCCTTTGCAGGTGTTTTGGATTAATTATCTGATGAGAGTGTCACACTTTGAGCCGACAATACTGAACCTTTTCACAATATTCTCATTTTCTGAGTAACTATACTAATATATTAGTTTCACCTTTTGAGTTGAATTACTGAAATAAATGAACTTTTCCATGACAGTGTACTTTATTGAGATGCACCTGTATGTTGGGATGGGTAGTTCCACACGAGCAGCACGAGTCGCGAATCAAATCACTGAATCATTTAGCAAAGTATTTGATTCAATTGACTCAGAGATTCTAAACGCTCATTTTCTCCATCTCTACTCGCCAGAGACTGAACTCGTGTTTATGATGAACTGATTCACGATAGAGGGAGAGAAATTAGACTTTTTCTGTGACTGGTGTGGATGCGATTTATTCACTCAAAATATCCTTCATTAAAGTCAGAGAAAGCATTACAATTTTACATTCAATAGTAAATAAACTAATTTCACATTGCTTGTAAAAACCGTAAAACATTGAACGGTTTCTATCAATTTAAACAGATTCAATCTTAAAATAAACAACAGATGCTGGAGCGCAGCTTTATGACGTCTTCTTCTTCTTCTTCTTCTTCTTCTTCTTCTTCTTCTTCTTCTTCTTCTTCTTTATTAGCGGCAGACAAGACCTATCAGTGGCGTATTGCTGCCCTCCTCAGTTTATTTAAAGAATTAATATATTTATTAGATTATATCCTTATATATAATCCAGTCCGGTGCAAAAAATTCATAACAATTTGTTTTTGTCTCATATTCCTTATTACTAAGTAATGATTTCTTTACAATGTCACATCACCACACCAAGAGAAATGTCTGTCTACTATTTTTACCAGATAATCTCTATATTAAAATTAAAACAGTGACAAATGTGATAAAACAAACATGTTTGTTTGAGTGTATGAGTTTTTTAACAACATTGTAGAAACTTATTTTTGTTTTGCTCAAGTTACCATGTCTCCTTACAACGTTACAGAAATATAAATTACCATTGTGTTATTAAATGTATTTCAATAATACATTCAACAATTTTGTCATCTTTTTAATAGATTTTTTTCTACGTGAATTTCTAATCACTTCTGTGATTTTAGACTCAGCGGTGAACGGGACTTTTATTTTGGTATCTACGAGTGACGTCATAAGGCCGCGCCGCTCCTGCATCTGTGGTGATTCTGCTGGAGGAAGGTTTGTGTTTAAGCTTTTAAGGTGTTTAAAGATTTATTATTAAATGTAACACTGCATTGCTTTATCTAACATTTATCAGCGCTGTGTGAGTAAAGTAACAACATTTCTCTCTTTATCGTGAATCAGTTCAAACATTCAAATATGCAATAAAGAACATAAAGTCATTATTTGAATCAAGACGGGCGAACAAGTGAAATAAATCATTAAATCGCTACAAATCATTAAGACCTCATGAAAAACTTGACAAATTTCTGGAGCTTCTTAAAGAAAACAGCCAAGCAACCAACATGACATAAATCCTTATTATTATAGATAAATTAAATATGCAGATCCCCCCCCCCCCAGTCATTTATATCAATGATTTCTAGTCTATCAAGCCTGATTTCTACAGGCTTTACATTTTTATTTTAATGTTGTAATTAGCAATTCATTTAATTTGACCTTTGAAGCAGATTTGTTACGTGACAGCATTAATATGCTAAAACATATATCTATCTAATAAAGTTTCTTAAGGATCAAGATCAAGTTCTCTGCATCTCATGCGCTGCATCCAGGCGTGGATTTAGAAAACACAACATTTTCGAGGCCCCCCAGATTTTAAACCTACATGTATATGTTTATGAAAGTGACCATTATAATGAGGTAATCAAATGCAGACTAATATAATTAGTTTGTGCTTTTGTTTTTATTTTCATTTTTAGTTTTGCCTTTAGTCAATTTAAAAACAAATTATTTTTGTTTTTAGATTGAACAGCTATGTTTCCATCCAAAGTTGCGAATGTAATTTATGCGCAAAAATGCAAAATCGCATAAAACATTTGCTAAAAAAGTTTCCATCCAGCAAGTTGAAGAGAACATAATCGTCACTTCCTGATAAACTACCGCTAAAAAATCACTAAGAAACATAGGAGAAGCCACCATATATAATCATTTTCGTATATAATACATTTTTTGCGTCTCAGAGAAACTTGTGCTTCTCAATAAACGTGTTGTCATGCTTTCAGAGGCAGATGTGCTGTTTGAGAAGCAGTCATCTAAGACAGGAGGGAAATATACCGAGCATCTTTGACAACAGAGTTCTGAAAGACCAAAACACATTTCAGATGTTTTGCAAACAAGATGTTTCCGCTGGTTAGTAGCCTACAGTTATGCTGTTACATTGCGAAAGTTACATTTTTTTTTTTTAAGTGCATCAAGGAATTTATTCGATAAGGCATTTCCATCGTAGTTTATGCGCATGTTTTCGCATCGGATAGAAAATGTATCCGAAACGAGCGCATACGCATCTTGCCGTTTCAATTCAGTATTTTTTGATGCAAAATGCCAAACTGTGATGTAATGTGATTTTAACCACCTTTTTGCACATAATATATTGCACAGCCTACATTCACTATATTTGTTTGCATATCCTTAAATAACAACATTGTTTAGAATATCATTGGGCAGGATGTGAAATAATATTTTTTATAAATAATAAATACAGATTTTTAAAAAAATTTTTTTTTAATTTTATTAGGCTAATTTTAAAATATGTGAAATACGCTCAACTAAAGAACAAGTCCCACATCTCTGCATTGATAAGCCTAAAACGCGTATCTGGTCATAAAAATGAACAGTCAGCATTGATACAGTAAACGTTACGTTACTAAAAAGCAACATATCATACCGTACGGGGACAGACGATGAAATGCAGATGCTGGGCTCGCCTCGAGCTAAATCAGGAAAATAATTTATTTAGGTGGGTCGGGTCGGACTCGGGGGATGCAGATGAAAGGCTTCTGCGCCGGTCTGGCTATAATCAGGGTTTTTAATAAGGGGAAAAAATAATAGATAGACCTACATTTTTTTAGGCTGTCAAACTGGTTATGTACGTTAACCTACCCGTCAACGGCGGGTCTTTGCCGCCATCAGCGGCTTCCGAGGCACCTGTCTCGGTTTCGGTCGGAGACTGTGGTGGTGGGAGGGCACTTGAACAGGTGTCTGTCAATCCAGCCGGGCTGGGGTTCTCTGTCTTGTCGTGGTGCTGATGCTCAGGTTCAATAAAATCCTCTATGCTAGCATCACCACCACTTTTGAGTCGAGACGACTTTTGAAAAAAGTGGAGATGGTTGGAATATTACTCCTAATTAAATCGTCTCTGCTATCCTTCTCCCTTTTAGCTTTCCGTTTGGTGGCTCCACTGCTCAATCGTTTTTTATCCATGTTGTTTGTTTTTTGTCCTCAACTCTTTTTCACGCGGTCTTCTACCGCCTGTCTTGCCGCTGTCAACAGTTTCCGCGGTAAACTGATGCGGACTCATTGTCATTATCAGACACAACCGAAAAGCTGATCATGATTTTTTTTTGTGTGCAAATGAATTATTGTTAACACACATACATGCATACACTCATTCATTCATTTTAATTTAATCTAATAAAAAAAAAAGGATGAGGCCACAGTTAGTGTGGTCCTGGCCCTTACGAAAATAAACCATGGTTTTACTACAAATAAAAAGTAACTGCAAATTAGCCATGGTTTTGCTTCTCTAACCACAGTTTAACCATGGTATTTGTGGTAAAACTGTAGTTATATAAATGGTATTCAATTAGCCAAAAAACCATGGTTAATTTTCGTAAGGGGGAGGCCCCCTAGAGGTCGGAGGCCCCCTGGCACCGGCCCAATCGGCCCAGTGGTAAATCCGGCCTTGGCTGCATCAAGCCATCCCATAATCATTATTGCCCCTGGTTCAGTAAGGAGCTCTAGTAATAACCGAGTTAGCGATGTATGAAGAGCAGACCCCAGGTCAGTTAGTTCCTTTAACTGGACGACTGAACTAGAGCTCATTGAGACACTCAGAGATTTATTTTTCTTTCTGTTAATTATTCTCATCTTAAACAGGACAGAGTTTTCAAACACAGAAAAACTCCTGGTGAAGCGACTGAGATCCACGTCTACACATAAAGATGGAGTTTATTAAAGAGGAGAGAGAAGACGTGAAGATTGAAGAAACATTGAGAGTGAAACATGAAGAAACTGAGGAACAAACAGGTTGGTTTCATTCTTAAAGCTGAACTCAATCAGTTGATCCTTATTAAAATGTCCATCTCTAGAGAAATGAATTATATTTTTGAAGTGTCTTGATTTAAAGGGATAGTTCACCCAAAAATGAAACTTCTGTCATCATTTACTCCCCCTCAAGTTGTTCCAAACCTGTATGAGTTTCTTTGTTCTGCTGAACACAAAAGAAGATATTTTGAAGAATGTTTGTAACCAAGCAGAGAGAGAAACCATTGACTACCATAGTAGGGGAAACAATACTATGGTAGTCAATGGTTGCTCTCTCTGCTTTGTTTTTAAATTATTAACTGCGAGAATTACATATTATATATAACAATAACCCATTAAAACCTCAAAGTGTCTGCTCTATTACAAATAATTTATATTAAAAATAATACCACAACACTGTGGCATTACAAGATGGAAATATAGACTAGAAATGATATTTAAACGTGCTCTGCCCTTACGTCCATGACTCGCTGCAGAGTTCTCAGTTTTGTCTGTCTTTCCAGTTTTTAATGCCAGTTTTATAATAGATCAACACGTTCTCATTAAATGCGAATCTATAACACGAATTGTATTAATTGTGCAATTTATACGCCAAAATGACTTTTTACGTGCCTATGATACGCATTGTCAACTAGGTTGAGTGGTGTGAGTTACGTTCCAGCATCATGAGCACAGACTTGAACAAGCTATAAAACACAGAATTATGGCTAAATGTCCGTTTTGTCGAGTATCCTCATAAGAACTGTTTTAAATGAGTTAAATAAAGTCTTAAATGAACTTAAAGAGTTGTGAGGAAAGGGGACGCGTGTGACAGCGCGTCAGATCCGTGTAATGTTCGGCAGCGGCAGATCTTAAAGGTCCCATGGCATGAAATTTTCATTTCATGGAGGTTTTTTTTTAACATTAATACAAGTTCCCCTAGCCTGTATATGGTCCCCAAGTGGCTAGAAATTTCGATAGGTATAAAACGAGTTCTGGGTGTCTCTTAGTTTTTTGGATTTCTTGCCTGACCGTTTTGCTTGTGTCCCCTGCCTTGTTTGCTTGTTTGGATTGCCTGCCTGGATTGTCCCTGTAATAAAAGCTGCATTTGGATCTCCAACCTTTTAAAGTCTTGGAGTGGTTCGTAACAACAGCAAACTGAAAAAGAAAGAGACATAACTCTACAAACACAAACATAGAATGAAAAAAAAGTTTCAGTCAGAAGTTCCCAAAATTACATGTGTATATATATATATATATATATATATATGTTATTTTAATATAAAAACAAGAAAACAATATTTAATAGCAAACTGAAACACTACAATTATGAACTATTATAACTAACTGTCACTATAAAGCACTAGCCTTCGAATGAGGTTCCCAAACAAAATAAATAATACAGCCTATACATTAAATAAAGCAAATATATTAGATTAGATTAGATTAGATTAGATTAGATTAGATTAGATTCAACTTTATTGTCATTACACAAGTACAAGTACAAGGCAACGAAATGCAGTTTAGGTCTAACCAGAAGTGCAATAGCAGCAAGTGCAGGATATACAATGGATGCGTAAGTGCAGGACATGGATATGTACTGAATATATATAAATATGTATAAATAGAGAGTTGTCTTACTATAAACAGAACTGAATTTACAGGTGAATATGTACAGTGAATAAATATACAGATGGCTATTACTATAAACAGAATTTACAGGTGAATATGTACTATGAATATAATATACAGATGGCTATTACTATAAACAGAATTTTACAGATAGAGGTATACAATAATATGTTAGGCTAATATGAGGAATATAGCAGTGGATTAGGGTAGTGCAATAAATTATGGACAGAGCTATCCGGAAAAAAAAAAAGTGTAAAGTGCAGTGGAAAGTGGTTGCATATTACAGTTAGAAGTACGGTGCAAAATGCAAATGTAAACATTGGTACTATAAATACAGTCGGCAGTGCAAATGAGCATAATCCAGTTAAGATATGGCAGTGCAGAATGCATATGTAAACAGTTGTTACTGTGATAAACAGTCGGTAGTGCAAATAACAAAGTGAAGGCGGATGTGAGGTAGGAGAGTTAGCAGTTTATGAGGGAAGTGGATCAACGGGGGTTTGAGTTCAGTAAAGAGACAGCTCTGGGGAAAAAACTGTTCTTAAGTCTGCTGGTCCTGGTCCGGAGGATCCTGAAACGCCTGCCGGAGGGCAGGAGAGAAAACAGTCTGTGGGCTGGGTGAGAGGAGTCCTTGAGGATGCTGCGAGCTCGATGCAGACAGCGTTTCCTCTGGATGTGCTCGATGGCTGGTAGTGGAGTCCCTGTGATGCGCTGGGCAGTTTTCACCACCCGCTGCAGTGCCTTGCGCTCCGCAACAGAGCAGCTCCCATACCATACTGCGACACAGTTGGTCAGGATGCTTTCTATTGCGCAGCGATAGAAGTTCACCAGGATAGCCGAGGAGAGCTGATTCTTCCTCAGTGTCCTCAGGAAGAAGAGGCGCTGGTGAGCCTTCTTGACCAGGCTGGAGGTGTTGGTCGTCCACGACATGTCCGCCGAGATGTGGGTCCCCAGGAACTTGAAACTGGAGACACGCTCAACAGCCATTCCATTGATGTGGATGGTGTCGTGTGTGCCTCTTGACTCCTTCCTGAAGTCCACGATGAGCTCCTTCGTTTTGGTGGTGTTGAGGAGCAGGTTATTATCAGCGCACCATGTGGCCAGGTGCTGGATCTCTTCCCTGTAGGCAGTCTCATCGTTGTTGCTGATGAGCCCAATCACCGTAGTGTCGTCCGCAAACTTGACGATGGAATTAGATCCATACACAGGCTTGCAGTCGGCGGTGAAGAGGGAGTAGAGAAACGGGCTTAGCACACAGCCCTGTGGTACGCCAGTGTTGAGTGTGATGGATGTGGAGCAGGTGGATCCTGATCGAACATTCTGGGGTCTGTCAGTTAGGAAGTCCAAAATCCAGTTACACATTGAGGTATTGATGCCCAGGTCTCCAAGTTTGGCAATTAACTTGGATGGGATGACAGTGTTGAATGCTGAGCTGAAGTCAACAAACAGCATACGTGCGTAAGTGTTTTTATTGTCCAGGTGAGTGAGCACAGAGTGCAGTGCCATGGAAACGGCATCCTCTGTGCACCTATTGCTGCGGTAGGCAAACTGGTGTGAGTCCAATGTGGATGGTAGAGAGTCTTTTAGGTGCTCCAGGACCAGCCGCTCAAAGCACTTCATGACGATGGGTGTGAGTGCTACAGGGCGGTAGTCATTAGGGCACCTCGGGCTAGAGCTTTTCGGCACTGGCACAATGGAAGTGCGTTTAAAGCATGTCGGTACAGCTGCTTGGGCAAGAGACAGGTTGAAAATGTCTGTAAAAACCCCAGCGAGCTGCTCCGCACATGCCCTGAGCACACGTCCAGGGATGTTGTCTGGTCCAGCAGCCTTGTGTGCGCTGATCCGGCTCAGTGACTTGCAGACATCTGTGGAGGAGAGTGTGATTGGTGGGTGGTCAGCTGAGGGTTTGAGCTTGGTGGCAGTTTCTCTGTTGTCTCTTTCAAAACAAGCATAAAAGTAATTTAGCTCGTTCAGGAAGTTGACATCAGTGGCTGCGGGGGTGGAGTGGGGGGGTTTGTAGTCACTGATGGCCTGAATGCCCTGCCACATGCGTCGAGGGTCAGAGTTGGAAAAGTGACCCTCTATCCCTAAATATATAGGGATAGAGGGACCCTAAATATATAGGCTAACAAGCACAAATATGGTCAATTATAACTAGGGCTGCACGATTAGGGGAAAATATCTAATTCAGATTATTCTGGTTAAAATTGCGATTGCGATTTAAAATGTGATTATTATTATTATTTACAAATGAAAAGTGTATATAACATTTTGTGTTTATATGTTAATTAGTGGTGGGCCGTTATCGGCGTTAACGTGCTGCGTTAACGTGACACTAGATTAACAGAGATATTTTTATCGCCGATAAGATTCTCAAAGTTGGGTTGGGAGCTGGGTCCTGCGCAAGCTATGATGACTTTCACCTTGATATTTTAGAGCGGATGTACAGCTAGCCGAATTGCACTGTAGGGGCGAGAAAACGAGTCTTCGAACCTGTGTGTTTGCCTACTAGTGTTGTCAAAAATATCCATATTTCGCTATGTATCGATACTGAAATATCTGAAACAATACAATACTCATTTTCTACAGTATCGATATCAGCTGCGCTCTCCTTTCCACGTCATCTAGGCAACATCGTACATCAGTTTCTGTGAGGATGCATGTTTGACCACAAGCCTGCAAAGTGGCAAGAGCATTTTTTACTGTCAATGGTGATGGTTTGCTTTTGGTTTCTATGTGAAACAAGAAGGGTTGCCTTTGATTGCAGACTTCACAGATTAATGGGATTTTGCAATCTTTACTTGCATGCCCAGTCTTTAAGCAGCCAAAACAGGAGGGCTGCTGCTTGTAAGGCAGCTTCATCACGATGAGCTGAGATTAGATGGAACCATTCATTTCATCCATATGCTTTAAATCTTCCATTACATTACAACAGCTTCTCAGAAAACATCTTCACACAGGCCAGTTCATGACCCTCTCCATATATGCTGCTGTTACTTTAATTTCACTACCAAAATGTTCTTTGAGCAGATTCTTTGCACAAGCATATCCTTGATCAGCTCTCGTACTGCCACAACCAGTGTTGGGGTAGTTACTCAAAAAAAGTAATTAGTTACTAGTTACTTCGAAGTATTTTCGTCGCATGATAGACTTAATACAGAGCCACTGTAGTCATTTGGACTCCTTAAATGACGTTTTTACTTACTATTCTGGGCCATCAAGTTTCATTCCCTCTGAAAGCCTATGGAGGAGTGAGACAGCTCTCAGATTTCATCAAAAATATACTAAATTATGTTCCGAAGATGAACGAAGGTCTTACATGGTTGGAACAACATGAGGGTGAGTAATTACTGACAGAATTTTCATTTTTGGGTGAACTAACCCTTTAATAAATGAGCCATACTGCAATGGATCTCTATCAAACTCTTGTTTCTTTCAATAACAGCATGGCCATGCACTGAATTGCACTCCGGATCACCGGCATCATCCTTTGCACTTGTGAATTCATCATTATTCATGACATCATCATTCATTTTTTCCAATGACTCTCATTGGGCACATAAGTGCTTTCCCTTTAAAAGTGTTTTCAATAAGGAAGCCACAACGCAATAATAATAATACTGAACAGAGTGAGATCCACTTCAAGACCACAGAATTTAGCAAACTGAAATCATTGTTGATTGCAGAGCAACATAATCATTCAAACATCGTCCCGTATCATCTCATCATGTGTTAAATATCGCTCAAAGAAGTTCACTCACAGCGTTTCGTAGTGCTTCGAAGATTTCTCCGCATTCAACATTGTTCAGTGCAAGACTCTGCAACACATCAGGTAGGCAATCCACACTCCAGTAGTTGTCACTCACTCTGCCATATCCCAGAGCCGAAACCCTTTCCATTTACAGAATTCCTCCCTGCTTTCCAATGCACAAGAAAATTATTCCAAACGGTATCCTCTTAAGAAGGTTCTTACTTTTTTAATAGCTTTCCTATAAGCCATGGACAGGTGGTAAGAAATTTGCAATAAACTATGTCCACACAGCGAAATCTGTTTCTTTGCACTTGTTGACATTTTACTAAAATGTATAGGCTGTTGTTACAGAGTTGCAAAACTGTGATTCTATGGTAAGAACTATATGTTCCCGCCACCTGTTACAACCCGCAGGAAGTTTAAATATCATGTGATATTACTGGGGACCCCACCTACACCACTGGTGCAAACTGACATCTAGTGGTTGAAACAATGCTACATTTGGCCCCTAGTTGTACTCCTTTAACTTAAGGGTCCTGCACACTGTGCGATTTGATCCCCGAACATGATCCCCGATGTAATACATGTCACACTGTAGGATCTCAGTTGTCATTATGTTAGACTGTACGACAGTCAGACGCGAAAAATGGACGCAAGCAAGAGACTCGTACGGACTGAGTTTTACGTCATCAATCCGTGACACGTTCGGTAACGGTGAGCCGCATTCACAGACACAATGGTAGTGTTTAGCAAACAACAAAAATAAGCAGTGGCATTTTTCATTCACCTGACTCTTTTCGACATGGTCCCTGTTGTGATTTGATGTTGTCACACGAAATGCGTCATTGGGTTCTGCGCTCCTATTGGTTCTTGATTTGACGGTCGTCCTAGGAGAAGTCACACTACAGGATTGCGCCTCAAATCTTCTCACACTGCCAGAATTTTGTCCGAGGTCAAATTTGATCGCAACGGTCATTAATCGGCTGTCGGTGCACATGTCAAACTAAGGATCAAAGACTTCAGATTTTAGCCTAGGATCAGAGAAATCTTTTAGGATTTCGAAATTTGTCTCAGACGGCCAAATCGTGGCCAAAATCACACAGTGTGCACCCGGCTTTAGAGGGTGTGCAGCTGAAGCTTGACCTAACAAAATTAAAGGGGTGGTAAAACACATTCTTTCGAAGACTTGATTGTGTTTGTGCGGTGCACTGTAACATGTGTTCATGCTTCGTTTTGAAAAAATTGCATTATTTTTCATAAATCTTACCTTTATTCTACACTGCTCTGTCCCTCCTAGTAAAAACGGTCTGATGGTTTCCGGGTTGTATGAAGCCAGTCCCTCAAAAATACGCAATGGGCTCAGATTGGTTAGCTGGCCCAGTGTGTTGTGATCAGAGATGTATAGTAACGAAGTAGAACTACTTCACTACTGTACTTAAGTACTAAAAGGCAGTATCTGTACTTTACTAGAGTATTATTTTTTTCTCCTACTTCCACTTTTACTTCAGTACATATTTTCGATGAGTTTAATACTTTTACTCCGATATTTTTTTTATGTGCTGCATCGTTACTCGTTACAATTATAAAAATGTTACGAATCATTCCTTTCCAAACCCACATTACCGCGCATGAGAGAGAGAGAGAGAGAGAGAGAGCGCGCGCGAGAGAGAGAGCGCGCGCGAGAGAGAGAGAGCGCGCGCGAGAGAGAGAGAGCGCGCGCGAGAGAGAGAGCGCGCGCGAGAGAGAGAGCGCGCGCGAGAGAGAGAGCGCGAGAGAGAGCACGCGAGAGAGATCGCGAGAGAGAGAGCGCGAGAGAGAGCCCCGCGAGCGCGCATTCACTGTCTTTAAAACAACACGAGCGTCTTGCGCTCAAATTGCTCTCTATTTGTTTACATAGTTAATGTGCACTGTGAAGTAACATATTCAAACAATGAACAGCTGTATTTTTATTAACTAAGATTAACAAAGATTAATAAATACAGTTACAAATGTATTGATCATGGTTAGTTCATGTTAGTTATTAGTCTAATACATTAACTAATGTAATGTAAACAAATCAAACCATATTGTAAAGTGTTACAAACAAATCATTTACTCAGAACACCTCTTGAAATGAGAATATAAGTGTGCTTACCCCATTTTTTTTAGTAAGAGTGGTTATAGTAAGATTTAATCATAATGAACTACAGTATTTTCAGGTTATTTATATGACAATATGTAGAAAAATTACCTACCAACATTGTGATTGTCCTTTAGCGAATCATTTGAAATAATAAAAACAATATGATGTTCAAACTTTTGACTACTTTCTTTAATAACTACATAACACAATACTTGTACTTTTACTTTCAGTACTTGAGTAGTACATTTTAAAATAAACTACTTGCAATACTTAAGTACAAAAAATGTTGAATACTTTAGTACTTCTACTTAAGTGTGGTGCTTAAAGAGCACTTCAACTTCTACTCAAGTCACTTTTTTGATAAGGAACTTGTACTTTTACTCAAGTATGTGTCTCTAGTACTTTATACATCTCTGGTTGTGATTCGCTAACTACCTAGTGCACGTTTGTCGGAAACGTCACGCCCCTTACCTTTACCGGTAGTCTGTGCTTTGGGTAGTATTAGAAACAATGGCGTCAATAAAACCATACCAATTTGAGCCCGAATCGGACCCAGACAATTTTAGTGAAAATGATCGAGCAGAACCTGTTCAGTCCTCAAGAGTAAAGACTGCGGATCTATAGTGATCGCTACTGAATGGCACTGTTACTTTTGTATTTTTAGAACGATTATAGCCAAATATCTGTCGCAAGAACTATTAACCCAAAACGAACACTAAACATTGGCTTTACTAGTAGCCAAATCAAACACAGAACCATGTTTAGCATGCCTGTAGATAAACAATACATAAAAGCTCTAATCAAAGAATAATTTACACTAATGCCTAGTTCGCTGTTGAGATTTTAAAAAAAAGTTTGTAACGTTAGGTGTTTGTCGGATAACGTTAAGTATGAATGAGCATTTAATAAAACTGGTTTGCAGAGCCAAACAGTGTTGTCATCTGTTTACTTCCTTGCTACAACGTACAATTAACAATACAAACTATTACAGGAAAACACATCGACGAAAAATAAATCATACTTACAGGTTGTGGCCCGTAAACAGCTTCTGTTTTTAAATCCATCTTTCAGGACAAGCCGTTGTGCGAATCCTGCATTGAACTCGTGAAGATTGTGGAAGCTTTCCTCCGTGAAATGTGCAGCGGGAGCCGCGCGTGCCCGTCTCACCCATCTCGCAAATGTTTTGCATGTATTGCAAATACAGACGAATATTATACATTATGTCACATTTTCCGGTCTTCTCCTCCGACCCCTGTCTGTCTCGTGCTTTGATTTATGATGGGCAGCATATATCTGCTGCAAATGCGACCTGTTCCCCCCCTGTCTCATACACACATGCATATAACATGTTGTATGTTAAACGCACTGCAACGCACCCCCGTCCCTAAGAAGGCTGAACAAAGTGGACCTGCATCCGGATGAAAATAACAGCGTTTCGTTGGCATTGTCAACAGCACTCCAGCCTACAAACCACAACAACGCTTCCCGCGGCGATACAAAATGGCCTCGCCCCCCCTTATTTAATATTCTCGGAGGAGGGGTTTATGTAAATATTGAGCCTGGTGATGTCACCAACCCTGGAGGAATGTCTGTAGTCCCTACTGGCCGTTTGCTGTAGTCCTTAGAAATTGATTTCTTTAAAAGAAAATATCTCCCTTTGCTTTAAACTTTGAATGTTGTAACTTTGCAGATGCTGTTTATGCTCAAACAGCAACACACTAGCTAAAGTTAGAAAAGTCAAATCGTGGTTTACCACCCCTTTTAATAGCAATTCGAATCGCAATCATAATATCTGTCAGAAAAATCGCAATTAGATATTTTCCCCAAATCGCAAAGCCCTATATTTCAAACCACTTCAATAACAACTGTGGCAGTGTCCTGAACACATAGAATCCAAACATGATGAAAAGTGAGTTTGTAAATTTTCCTAAAAAAATGTAACCCCTCTTTCTGTAGCTTACCGGGTATAGGATGTAACATACATGTTTCTGGTTTAATGTCTTTGTCTGTTGTTTTGTGCCATTGAACTGGGGTTAACTTGTTTTTTGTCTCTTTTAGATCTGATGGCACTAAAAGTGGAGAGCCAAGAACTAAATAAAATGGAAGAGAAAGATCTGTATGGGCAACATCATGATTTCATAGCTGGAGAAAAATCTTTTAGTTGCTCACAGACTGAAAAGATTTCCTCACGAAAAAAGTCTGAAAAGAGTTTAATTGAAAAACAGCACCTTAAAGTCCACATGAGAGTTCACACTGGAGAGAAGCCTTACACCTGCCAACAGTGTGGAAAGAGTTTCACTCGTAAAGCAAGCCTTGAGAAACACATGAGAATTCACACTGGAGAGAAGCCTTACACCTGCCAACAGTGTGGAAAGAGTTTCACTGAAAAAGGAACCCTTGGGAAACACATGAGAATTCACACTGGAGAGAAGCCTTACACCTGCCAACAGTGTGGAAAGAGTTTCAGACATAAAGAGCATCTTAAAGTCCACATGAGAATTCACACTGGAGAGAAGCCTTACACCTGCCAACAGTGTGGAAAGAGTTTCACTGAAAAAGGAACCCTTGGGAAACACATGAGAATTCACACTGGAGAGAAGCCTTACACCTGCCCACAGTGTGGAAAGAGTTTCACTCATAAAGAGCATCTTAAAGGCCACATGAGAAGTCACACTGGAGAGAAGCCTTACACCTGCCCACAGTGTGGAAAGAGTTTCAGACATAAAGAGCATCTTAAAGGCCACATGAGAATTCACACTGGAGAGAAGCCTTACACCTGCCCACAGTGTGGAAAGAGTTTCACTGAAAAAGGAACCCTTGGGAAACACATGATAATTCACACTGGAGAGAAGCCTTACACCTGCCCACAGTGTGGAAAGAGTTTCACTCATAAAGAGCATCTTAAAGGCCACATGAGAATTCACACAGGAGAGAAGCCTTACACCTGCCAACAGTGTGGAAAGAGTTTCACTCGTAAAGCAAGCATTGAGAAACACATGAGAATTCACACTGGAGAGAAGCCTTACACCTGCCCACAGTGTGGAAAGAGTTTCACTCATAAAGAGCATCTTAAAGGCCACATGAGAATTCACACAGGAGAGAAGCCTTACACCTGCCAACAGTGTGGAAAGAGTTTCACTCGTAAAGCAAGCATTGAGAAACACATGAGAATTCACACTGGAGAGAAGCCTTACACCTGCCCACAGTGTGGAAAGAGTTTCACTCATAAAGAGCATCTTAAAGGCCACATGAGAATTCACACAGGAGAGAAGCCTTACACCTGCCCACAGTGTGGAAAGAGTTTCACTCGTAAAGCAAGAATTGAGAAACACATGAGAATTCACACTGGAGAGAAGCCTTACACCTGCCAAGAGGTAATGACCCCTTCCTCTCAAAGCATGACTCTGCACCAGTGCACAAAGCAAGATCCATAAAGACATGGAAGTGGAGGAACTTGACTGGCCTGCACAGAGTCCTGACCTCAACCCGATAGAACACCTTTGGGATGAATTAGAGCAGAGACTGAGAGCCAGGCCTTCTTCTCTTCCAACATCAGTGCCTGACCTCACAAATGTGCTTCTAGAAGAATGATAAAATAAAATAAAATCCCATAAACACACTCCTAAACATTGTGGAAAGCCTTCGCAGAAGAGTTGAAGCTGTTATATCCGCAAAGGGATAGTTCACCCAAAAATGAAATGTTATTTATTCTCACCCTCATGCCGTTCCACACCCGTAAGACCTCCGTTCACCTTAGGAACACAAATGAAGATATTTTTGTTGAAGTCTGAAGGCTCCATAGGGAGCACAGAAATTTACACTCTCAAGATCCATTATACAGTGAATACAGTGGTTCAATATTAATATCATAAAGCAACGATAATATATATATATATATATATATATATATATATATTTTTTTTTTTTTTTTTTTTTTTTTTTTTTTTTTATAAGAATCTTAAACATAAATAGCCACACAAATGTGGTCCAGGCAAAGCGTACTTTGATTATCTTCACTGCATGCATATTTAAAACAAAATGAAATATAACATTCAACCTATAAATATGTGGTTCAGGCAATATGTGAATATGTACTCTGATTATCTTCACTGTAATAAAATTAAATATGACAAACACAACTCTCTTTTTGTTAAACGTCAGTTTTAATAATCAATAATGACCATTATAAAAGTATAAGTAAAAGGTATAGGAAGCTCTCTAATAAGAAATAAAGCAAACCATTCAGTCAGAAGTACAAAGTCAGCACTTTAGTAGGCTATGGTGGTAAAGTTAAATATGCAAGGCATGTTTATTTATATATCACATTTCATACACAATGGTAAATCAAAATGCTTAATAGGACTGGGCGATATAACCAAAAAAATCATACCTGAATTTTTTGTTTGAATGGCGATACACGGTATACATCCCGGTATTTTCTGGTATTTATAAGTTTTCCTATTTGGATGCAAAAAAATCAGTATAAAACATTTTTTTTCATATATTTTTTTTACATCCTGCCCAGTGATGTCCTAAAAACAATGTTGATATTGAAAGCTATAAACCAATACAGTGAATGTAATGTAGGCTATATTATGTGCAAATTGGAGGTTTACAATTAATAATTTTGTTTTTAAATTTACTAAACTAAAAATGAAAATAAAAACAAAAGCATATTAGCCTATATTTATATATATTACCCCATTTTAATGGTCACTTTCATAAAAATATACTTACTTTTAGGTTTAAAATTCCACATATGGTACATTTATTGTCCAACAACAAATATTTTAGAAATATGTATACTTAGTCATACTAGAATAGGAATGCAATAGTCAGAATTATTGCATTCCTATTCTATTGCGCTCTGTCTGTTTGGCGCGCATGCACGCAGTGGCGCTCATTCACGGAATTTAAGCAGAGATACACTTGCAGAAGGCGCGTCCTCTCCTGACATAAAATGGACATATTTGCATGACTTTCTAACATTTACTGATGGAGAATATACCTTTGAAATGTAAGTTATGCACTGAGGAAAGCACCACATTTCAAACACATTAAACAGAACAAATAGGCTATTTATCTGTCTGTCAGCACAAGTATCTCTCAGAGCGTCTGACAGGGCAAGCTGCTTTAAACTATACGGGTCAACTATATCTAACTATATCCAGTTATTTTGAAGCCCTTAATATAAAGCATGTGTCTTGTTGAGGACAAATTGTATTATGCACTTTCCCTGCATCAGCTCATTCTGCGTACTCCGCTATTTTTCAGATGCGTTCGTATCAATCTACTGTATATCGATATAAATGGTATTGCCTCATTCCATATTGTCTCTATAAAATGTATCAATATATATTGTACAAACTCGATATACCGCTCAGCCCTAATGCTTTACATAGAAAAGTTATTAAAATATTGATAATCACGACTTAATAAAAATAACACGTTTAAAAAAGCAAATAACAATAACCAAAGATAAAAACAAGTTTAAATAAAATAAAAAAAACGTTATAAAAAGATGATACATAGATAAGATAAAGTGCAATCAGTCGGACACACAGTGTGTTAGGGGATAACAGTTTCGGACCCAAGACCAGTTATGAAAATTGAAGACCAAGAGTCAGGGGTGCAATTAATTAAAGAAAATTTTACTGAAGAATAGTTTGTAGTTTCATCAGCAGAAGCCAGCTTCAAGCCTCACAAGGAAGGAGTTCATAGGCCGCACTCTCTCTAGCAGTCTATCCTACCTATAATTTCTCAACAGTTATACTGTTTTCAAGGTCTAGCCACGTCATTACTGCAAGGTGGATGATTTTGATTGGCTCAGCGAAAATGAACAGTCATGGTAAATTTCCACACATTGTCAGTTAATCAGGTTCACGTGTCCATATAGCACTTATTGATGCTTTTGCAACACATCACACATCCCTAGATTAGATTAGATTAGATTAGATTCAACTTTATTGTCATTACACAAGTACAAGTACAAGGCAACGAAATGCAGTTTAGGTCTAACCAGAAGTGCAATAGCAGCAAGTGCAGGATATACAATGGTTGCATAAGTGCAGGACATGGAAATATACTGAATATATATAAATATGTATAAATAGAGAGATGGTTATTACTATAAACAGAACTGAATTTACAGGTGAGTATGTACAGTGAATTAATATACAGATGGCTATTACTATAAACAGAATTTACAGGTGAATATGTACTATGAATATAATATACAGATGGCTAGTACTTTAAACAGAATTTTTACAGTTAGAGGTATACAATAATATGTTAGGCAAGATGAGGAATATAGCAGTGGATTAAGGTAGTGCAATAAATTATGGACAGAGCAATCCGAAAAAAAGTGTAAAAGTGCAGTGGAAAGTGGTTGCATATTACAGTTAGAAGTACGGTGCAAAATGCAAATGTAAACATTGGTACTATAAATACAGTCGGCAGTGCAAATGAGCATAATCCAGTTAAGATATGGCAGTGCAGAATGCATAAGTAAACAGTTGACACTCAGTCACCAATCAGAGACCAAATACAAACTTTAGAAAACATGTATGAAGAAACAATCAGTGGTTCTATTGATTAAGTAATATCATTAAAAAAATCATTATAATAATATAGGAGGATAAATATTAAGGCTTTGATTATAAAATTAATTTGGATATCTACAGGTATATTGTAGCGGCAGTGGATTTCAGAATCCACCTTTCAAGTGGCACAGTGCTCATTCAGTAAATGTGGCTTCAGATGTGTTTTGTGTTTGGATTTGAATGTGGCTACTGTTGGAGCACATCTGATCTGTTCAGGAAGCTGGTTTCAGCTACGGCTGGCATAATAGATAAACGCAGACTCTCCTTGCTTTGAGTGAACCCTTGGTATTTCTAACTGACTTGATCCTGATGATCTGAGTGATCTGTTAGGTTTGCATTCTATCAGCATATCTGCAATGTACTGATGTCCTACGCCATTAAGTGATTTATATACCAGTAATAGTATTTTAAAATCGATCCTAAATGTAACTGGAAGCCAGTGTAAAGACCTGAGGACTGGTGTGATGTGGTCATATCTTCTGGTTCTGCTCAGGATCCTGGCAGCAGCGTTCTGTATGAGCTGCAGCTGTCTAATGGTCTTTTTGGGAAGGCCAGTGAGAAGACCATTACAATAGTCCACCCTGCTGGTGGTATTGCCTGGAAACAAAACATCTAATTCTTGATATATTTTTGAGATGATAGCATGCTGATTTAGTTATTGCTTTAACACGACAACTGAAACTCAGGTCTGACTCCAAAATCAAACCTTGTAGCTCCCTGGCTTAAGAAATGTTTGACTCTTCAACTGATGATTCCCACACTTTATTGAATATCCGTCACAGATGCGATCACCATTGGATGCCATAAGTACCACCATGAAACTTCGGGGAATCAACATAAGAGCTTTGTACAAAAGAAAACAAAACACCATCCATCCATCCATCCATCTTCTTCTGCTTTATCCAGGGCTGGGTTGCGGGGGCAGCAGACTTCCCTCTCCCTAGACACTTCCTCTAGCTCTTCCAGGGGGACACCGAGGCGTTCCCAGGCTAGCTGGGAGACATAGTCCCTCCAGCGTGTCCTTGGTCTTCCCCGGGGCCTCCTCCCGGTTGGACATACCCGAAACACCTTCCCAAGAAGGCGTTCAGGAGGCAACCGGATCAGATGCCCGAGCCACCTCAGCTGACCCCTCTCGATGTGGAGGAACAGCGGCTCTACTCCGAGTTCCTCCCGAGTGACTGAGCTTCTCACCCTATCTCTAAGGGAGCGCCCAGCCACCCTGCGGAGAAAGCTAATTTC
Source organism: Gobio occitaniae (assembly GCA_033150135.1). NCBI lineage: Eukaryota > Metazoa > Chordata > Actinopteri > Cypriniformes > Gobionidae > Gobio > Gobio occitaniae. The sequence continues at coordinate 69,082 of JARQWZ010005470.1, forward strand.
GGCCGCCAGTATCCGGGATCTTGTCCTTTCGGTCATGACCCAAAGCTCATGACCATAGGTGAGAGTAGGAACGTAGATTGACCAGTAAATCGAGAGCTTCGCCTTACGGCTTAGCTCTTTCTTCACCACGACAGACCGGTACATCGACCGCAATACTGCTGAATCTGCACCAATCCGTCTGTCAATCTCCCATTCCATCCTCCCCTCACTCGTGAACAAGACCCCAAGATACTTGAACTCCTCCACTTGAGGCAGGAACTCTCCACCAACCTGAAGTGGGCAAACCACCCTTTTCCGACTGAGGACCATGGCCTCGGATTTGGAGGTGCTGATCCTCATCCAAGCCGCTTCACACTCGGCTGCAAACTGTTTATAAAAATTATGAACAGAACCGGTGACCAAGGGCAGCCCGGCGGAGTCCAACATGCACAGGGAACAAGTCTGACTTACTGCTGGCAATGCGGACCAAACTCCTGCTTCGGTCATACAGGGACCGGACAGCCCTTAGCAAAGGACCCTGGACCCCATATTCCCCCAGCACCCTCCATAGGACGCCGTGAGGGACACAGTCGAATGCCTTCTCCAAATCCACAAAACAAATGTGGACTGGTTGGGCAAACTCCCATGAACCCTCCAGCACCCTGTAGAGGGTATAGAGCTGGTCCAGTGTACCACGGCCCCGATGAAAACCAGACTGTTCCTCCTGAATCCAAAGTTCTACTATCGACCGTATTCTCCTCTCCAGTACCCTGGCATAGACTTTCCCGGGGAGGCTGAGAAGTGTGATCCCTCTGTAGTTAGAACACACCCTCCGGTCCCCCTTCTTAAAAAGAGGGACCACCACCCTGGTCTTCCATCCCAGAGGCACTGTCCCTGACCGCCACGCAATGCTGCAGAGGGGTGTCAGCCAAGACAGCCCCACAACATCCAGAGACTTGAAGTACTCAGGGCGGATCTCATCCACCCCTGGTGCCTTGCCACCGAGGAGTTTCTTGACAACCTCGGTGACTTCAGCTTGGGTGATGGACGAGTCCTCCTCTGAGCCCCCAGCCTCTGCTTCCTCAATGGAAGACGTGACGGCGGGATTGAGGAGATCCTTGAAGTATTCCTTCCACCATCTGACAACATCCCCAGTTGAGGTCAACAGCCGCCCATCGACACTGTAAACAGCGTTGGTAGGGCACTGCTTCCCCCTCCTGAGGCGCCGGACGGTTTGCCAGAATCTCTTAGAGGCCAGCCGATATTCCTTTTCCATGGCCTCACCGAACTCCTCCCAGGCCCAAGTTTTTGCCTCCACAACCACCCGGGCTGCAGTCCGCTTAGCCTGCCGGTACCTGTCAGCTGCCTCAGGAGTCCCACAAGCCAACCAGGCCCGATAGGACTCCTTCTTCAGCTTGACGGCATCCCTTACTTCCGGTGTCCACCACCGGGTTTGTGGATTGCCGCCTCGACATACACCGGAGACCTTGTGTCCACAGCTCCGAGTGGCCGCTTTGACAATGGAGGTGAAGAACATGGTCCACTCGGACTCAATATCTCCAGCCTCCCTCGGGATCCGGTCGAAGTTCTGCCGGAGGCAGGAGTTGAAGATCTCTCTGACAGGAGACTCGGCCAAACGTTCCCAGCAGACCCATACAGTATCGGATCCAACTCACCACCAGGGGGTGATCAGTTGACAGCTCCGCCCCTCTCTTCACCCGAGTGTCCAAGACATACGGCCGCAGGTCAGATGAAACGACCACGAAGTCGATCAATTACCTACGACCTAGGGTGTCTTGTTGCCATGTGCACTGATGGACACTCTTATGCCTGAACATGGTGTTCGTTATTGACAAACCGTAACTAGCACAGAAGTCCAATAACTGAACACCACTCGGGTTCAGATCAGGGGGGCCGTTCCTCCCAATCACGCCCCTCCAGGTGTCACTGTCATTGCCCACGTGGGTGTTGAAGTCCCCCAGTAGAACGACGGAGTACCCAGTTGGAGCACTTTCCAGCACCCCTCCCAGGGACACCAAGAAGGCCGGGTACTCTTCACTGCCGAGCCGAAGGCGCAGGGAAATGACCCTTTCGTTCACCGGGGTAAACTCCAACACATGTTGGCAGAGCTGGGGGGCTATAAGCAAACCCACACCAGCCCGCCGCCTCTCACCATGGGCAACTCCAGAGTGGTGAAGAGTCCATCCTCTCTCTCTCGAGGAGTGTATATCACCACCCAAGCCATGCGTAGAGGTGATTCCGACTATCTCTAGTCAGAACCTCTAAATCTCACGCACAATCTTAGGCTCCTTCCCCGCCAGCGAGGTGACATTCCATGTCCCAAGAGCCAGTTTCCGTTCCCTAGGACCTGTGTGCCTTAGAAGACCCTACCAGGGGCATATATCCCCGGACAACGTAGCTCCTAGGGTCATTCGGGTACTCAAACCCCTCCACCACGTTAAGGTGGCAGTTCAAGGAGGAGAAAAAAAAAAAAAAAAAAACACAACACCAAAGTGATTAAACCTTGAAACAAACATACATCAAAATAAATAAACTTAAACATACCCAAACAAACTATGAAATAATGAAACAACAAACAGATAATCAACAGGGGAAGCTACTCTGAAACCGTAGTTTGACAAGTTACACGCTACTTATAAATTAAAGTAGTTAAATACTGTAGTCTATGACGTAACGTGTGTGTTAGTCTGTGAAAATACCGTGGTTCAGGCTACACAAATATTGATCTTGACATTAGCATCTTGTCTTTTTTACATATCTTACACTGTAAATTTTACAAAAATTTGCACTAATAATTTTGTACAAAAAACAGCCCTTATTAATGAATTATTAGTAGCCTATTGTAGTGTCTCAGGAAATCTTGCTCATTATCACACAGCTCTTCTGTGGCTTTCCTGCACTGAAGCAGCAGTTTAAGATAAACCTAGACTTCAGCAAACTGATCTTTTCTCTGGTTAATACATTTAAAAGACAATTTCTTTGGCCATAATGTCAAATCAAATGAAAGAATGATTTATTAAAAACACAGAAGAACAACAAATCAAGAACAAGAAAATGGGAACAACACTCAGACAGAAACTTTTTGTCGTGCAATGCATAGCATGGGCTACAAAATAAAATGTTATTGAAATATCTCCGTAACGGATTACGAAAAGTGTGTGCAACCTTTTGGATGAGTAATTAGTTGGGTTAGTAAAATAAAGAAATTATAGTTTTTAAGTAGAAAAAAAAAATAATGTTAAGAGATATAGTATAATATATCCCACCATCACCAAACCGCCATGTTTACAAGAATGCTTGCCAAGACAGCTATTTTTACAGATTGTGTTTATATTTGTCTATTCATGTGCAAAGAGATGCTGAAGAGAAATCAGTCCAGTGTTTCATGATATCTGAAAGATGCTTCTCTGTGTGCACATGCGTTGGGTGTGCACTGTGCACGGCTGTTCAAGCGAGTACTGAGTTCTCTTTTTAAAATTTCATGAATGTGTAAACTGTCAAGACAAAACATGTGCAAATTATAAACTTTTTACTGATGATTAAACTTGGCAAAAATAAAAATGGCAAATCACATGCGTTCTGAACTGTGGGGCATGATCTGTGTGAATCACAGATCAACAATGATCAGTTTAACCTCTAGCGTTCAACCTTTTACAGTGCTTGCATTAGGGTAAACTTGCCTATTAAGCTCACCAAAATCTACATTAAGACATTTTAGTGCATAGGGTATTGGTTTGAGTACAATAAGTTATGTTAAAATAAAATATGAATCTCTCACACAATAATATTTTATTTTAAATGACAAAAGCATTTCAATTAAGATATACATCATTAAAGTCTTGCTATGCTTAATGGGGACATGATTGTACCCTTGTTGCCATTAAGCTCACAACATGTTTTTTGGGGAAAATTCTTGTTTATTTTAAACAAAATGTTTTTTTTTTTTAACAAAGTCACAACCATGAGTGAATGTTTAAAGTCTGTTTATGAAGTATTTACATAGACGTTTAATGTGGATGAGCTTAAAGGGAGCACACTGAGCTTTATTGGAACAGCAAACCTTTTTTTAATTAATAAATATTATTAAATTTAATTTAAAAGGACAATTTTGCTTAATAAATAATCTAGGTCATGTATTCGTTTCATACATATTTTAATATGAACAGCTATTATTGAAAATTGACATTATACTTTTTCTTATTGATATCACACTGAAGCTGTGATTGTCATAGTAGTGACCCTTAAAGCTCACCGCACAATAATATGAAGTCTTTAAAAATTACAGCAGTGAAGTAATATATTAGTGTAGCACAGTCTTTTAAAGCTAGTAAGCTAACAATGTTTTGTAGCATCTGCGCTATGTTGCTAAAACTATCTTTTGGATCTAACTGTAATTATTTCCCACATCCAGGTTCCAGGTTATAATATGCAAAAAATCTAAACATTAATCTCTTAATTTTGCAGTAAGAAGTTATACTTATCGAGAAAAAAAAGCTTAAACATCTAAAAAATGCACATTTAAGTGGCTACTCTTTTAGTGAAAGTTTTCAGACAGCTTTAGTGGACGTGTGTCCGGCTGCCTCGGTCTCTTCAGTGGACGTGTGTCCGGCTGCCTCGGTCTCTTCAGTGGACGTGTGTCCGGCTGCCTCAGTCTCTTCAGTGGACGTGTGTCCGGCTGCCTCGGTCTCTTCAGTGGACATGTGTCCGGCTGCCTCGGTCTCTTCAGTGGACGTGTGTCCGGCTGCCTCAGTCTCTTCAGTGGACGTGTGTCCGGCAGCCTCGGTCTCTTCAGTGGACGTGTGTTCGGCTGCCTCTGCCTCTTCAGTGGACGTGTGTCCGGCTGCCTCTGCCTCTTCAGTGGACGTGTGTCCGGCTGCCTCAGTCTCTTCAGTGGACGTGTGTCCGGCTGCCTCAGTCTCTTCAGTGGACGTGTGTCCGGCTGCCTCGGTCTCTTCAGTGGACGTGTGTCCGGCTGCCTCGGCCTCTTCAGTGGACGTGTGTCCGGCTGCCTCAGTCTCTTCAGTGGACGTGTGTCCGGCTGCCTCTGCCTCTTCAGTGGACGTGTGTCCGGCTGCCTCGGTCTCTTCAGGGGACGTGTGTCCGGCTGCCTCAGTCTCTTCAGTGGACGTGTGTCCGGCTGCCTCTTCCTCTTCAGTGGACGTGTGTCCGGCTGCCTCAGTCTCTTCAGTGGACGTGTGTCCGGCTGCCTCAGTCTCTTCAGTGGACGTGTGTCCGGCTGCCTCTGCCTCTTCAGTGGACGTGTGTCCGGCTGCCTCAGTCTCTTCAGTGGACGTGTGTCCGGCTGCCTCGGTCTCTTCAGGGGACGTGTGTCCGGCTGCCTCTGCCTCTTCAGTGGACGTGTGTCCGGCTGCCTCGGTCTCTTCAGGGGACGTGTGTCCGGCTGCCTCAGTCTCTTCAGTGGACGTGTGTCCGGCTGCCTCTTCCTCTTCAGTGGACGTGTGTCCGGCTGCCTCAGTCTCTTCAGTGGACGTGTGTCCGGCTGCCTCAGTCTCTTCAGTGGACGTGTGTCCGGCTGCCTCAGTCTCTTCAGTGGACGTGTGTCCGGCTGCCTCTGCCTCTTCAGTGGACATGTGTCCGGCTGCCTCGGTCTCTACAGTGGACGTGTGTCCGACTGCCTCGGTCTCTTCAGTGGACGTGTGTCCGGCTGCGTCAGTCTCTTCAGTGGACGTGTGTCCGGCAGCCTCGGTCTCTTCAGTGGACGTGTGTCCGGCTGCCTCAGTCTCTTCAGTGGACGTGTGTCCGGCTGCCTCGGTCTCTTCAGTGGACGTGTGTCCGGCTGCCTCAGTCTCTTCAGTGGACGTGTGTCCGGCTGCCTCGGTCTCTTCAGTGGACGTGTGTCCGGCTGCCTCTTCCTCTTCAGTGAACGTGTGTCCGGCTGCCTCGGTCTCTTCAGTGGACGTGTGTCCGGCTGCCTCTGCCTCTTCAGTGGACATGTGTCCGGCTGCCTCGGTCTCTACAGTGGACGTGTGTCCGGCTGCGTCAGTCTCTTCAGTGGACGTGTGTCCGGCTGCCTCAGTCTCTTCAGTGGACGTGTTTCCGGCAGCCTCGGTCTCTTCAGTGGACGTGTGTCCGGCTGCCTCTGCCTCTTCAGTGGACGTGTGTCCGGCTGCCTCAGTCTCTTCAGTGGACGTGTGTCCGGCAGCCTCGGTCTCTTCAGTGGACGTGTGTCCGGCTGCCTCGGTCTCTTCAGTGGACGTGTGTCCGGCTGCCTCTGCCTCTTCAGTGGACGTGTGTCCGGCTGCCTCAGTCTCTTCAGTGGACGTGTGTCCGGCTGCCTCTGCCTCTTCAGTGGACGTGTGTCCGGCTGCCTCGGTCTCTTCAGTGGACGTGTGTCCGGCTGCCTCTGCCTCTTCAGTGGACGTGTGTCCGGCTGCCTCGGTCTCTTCAGTGGACGTGTGTCCGGCTGCCTCGGTCTCTTCAGTGGACGTGTGTCCGGCTGCCTCTTCCTCTTCAGTGGACGTGTGTCCGGCTGCCTCTGCCTCTTCAGTGGACATGTGTCCGGCTGCCTCGGTCTCTAAAGTGGACGTGTGTCCGGCTGCCTCGGTCTCTTCAGTGGACGTGTGTCCGGCAGCCTCGGTCTCTTCAGTGGACGTGTGTCCGGCTGCCTCTGCCTCTTCAGTGGACGTGTGTCCGGCTGCCTCAGTCTCTTCAGTGGACGTGTGTCCGGCTGCCTCTGCCTCTTCAGTGGACGTGTGTCCGGCTGCCTCGGTCTCTTCAGTGGACGTGTGTCCGGCTGCCTCGGTCTCTTCAGTGGACGTGTGTCCGGCTGCCTCGGTCTCTAAAGTGGACGTGTGTCCGGCTGCCTCAGTCTCTTCAGTGGACGTGTGTCCGGCAGCCTCGGTCTCTTCAGTGGACGTGTGTCCGGCTGCCTCTGCCTCTTCAGTGGACGTGTGTCCGGCTGCCTCAGTCTCTTCAGTGGACGTGTGTCCGGCTGCCTCTGCCTCTTCAGTGGACGTGTGTCCGGCTGCCTCTGCCTCTTCAGTGGACGTGTGTCCAGCTGCCTCTGCCTCTTCAGTGGACGTGTGTCCGGCTGCCTCTGCCTCTTCAGTGGACGTGTGTCCGGCTGCCTCTGCCTCTTCAGTGGACGTGTGTCCGGCTACGTCAGTCTCTTCAGTGGACGTGTGTCCGGCTGCCTCAGTCTCTTCAGTGGACGTGTGTCCGGCAGCCTCGGTCTCTTCAGTGGACGTGTGTCCGGCTGCCTCAGTCTCTTCAGTGGACGTGTGTCCGGCAGCCTCTGCCTCTTCAGTGGACATGTGTCCGGCTGCCTCGTTCTCTTCAGTGGACGTGTGTCCGGCTGCCTCAGTCTCTTCAGTGGACGTGTGTACGGCTGCCTCGGTCTCTTCAGTGGACGTGTGTCCGGCTGCCTCTGCCTCTTCAGTGGACGTGTGTCCGGCTGCCTCTTCCTCTTCAGTGGACGTGTGTCCGGCTGCCTCGGTCTCTTCAGTGGACGTGTGTCCGGCTGCCTCGGTCTCTTCATTGGACGTGTGTCCGGCTGCCTCTTCAGTGGACGTGTGTCCGGCTGCCTCGGTCTCTTCAGTGGACGTGTGTCCGGCTGCCTCGGTCTCTTCAGGGGACGTGTGTCCGGCTGCCTCGGTCTCTTCAGTGGACGTGTGTCCGGCTGTCTCTGCCTCTTCAGTGGACGTGTGTCCGGCTGCCTC